>JAOTRQ010063130.1:0-13297 GCA_028565875.1 Hoplisoma paleatum
GCAATTCATTGGTAACTTTCACTATTATGAGCTGTTTTTAGAACAGGCCCGCGGGCGACTCATGAGGTCCTCGCGGGTGACCTGGTGCCCGCGGGCACCACGTTGGTGACCCCTGATTTAGAGTATAAAGTTCGTCTGCACTATGAGACCAAACATCAGAGCTATAAATCATATAACAGTGCACAATGAACACAGAAAGTCAAGCAATTGACTGCAAGCTCAAAACGTTTTTTACATGCTAGAAAAATACAAGAATACAACAGCCACTAAAGTTACTGGCCAGCCTGGTAACATTCTCAGGCGGTGATAATAAATTGTTTAAGAGTTTTCAGTTTGAACTGTGTAGAATAAAAAATGATTCACAAGTTTAAAAGTCAGCGTGACACGCGGATCTTAAAGATTTTCTATCGAACAGAAGAGACCCGTATGTTAAGACATAAATAAATAAAACTTAATATACACACACGAAACCCGAATGAAGCCCAACGAAATCTAAATGAACCTGAAAACGCAAGGAAACCCGATGAAACCCTAATGAAGCCCAACAAAACACGAATGAACCCGAAAAAGCAAGGAAAGTCCCGACCTCGTCCGATGAAGCAATGTCCGCCTCCGGTGCGCACCTCAGTCCGGGAGACCACAGCGAACGGGTAGACACGTCCCTTCACATCCAGATCGGTAGGCAGCAAGTAGGTGAGTCGATCTACGTCTGAAGTATTGCAGCAAACCCGGTACGCATAACGAAGAGTACAGAAAATAAACTGAAAAGCGAAAATAATCCGTCGAAGCGCGAGTCGTAATGGAGAGTTTAAATATACCCTCTCATCAGGTGAAAACAAGCAACAGATGGGAGAATGAGGGGGAGCGGCGGATGGGCAATATGCTCAGTGCGAACAGAAGAATCGACTCCCTAACTGCGTGTGAAGGAATCGGTTCATGATTCCTTCACACCATTCCCTCCCTTCTTACGATCGGCCCCTGACGATCATTTGGGCTTGTCCGGATGTTGATGATAGAATTGTCGTACCAAACTTGGGTCGAGAATCGTCAACTGAGGAACCCAGCAACGTTCAATCCAGCAGGCGACTGACGGTGTACATTGGTTGTCCTTTGATTATTCGAACCGGAGGGGGTGTTGGAGGATCGGGCATGACCTGTAAAACATGAAAAGTTGGGGAGTATACGCATGGAGGGAAGTTTAGGTAGGGCAATAAGACGGACTGCTTTAGAGAAACAATCCACCACTGTGAGTATCACCGACTTCCCCATACTTTCGGGCAACCCAGTGATAAAGTCTATGGCCACCTGGGACCAGGGTAGGAAAAGGAAGTGGTTGAAGGAGACCTCCGGGAGGCTGATGGCTGTCCTCTTATGATCCGTCCAGACTATAAATGGAACATTTGTTCCCTCTAACCAATGGCACAACTCCTCCAAAGCTAATTTTACCGCAAGAAGTTTATTCTACGATGTCATAGTTTATCTCTGCTGGTAGCAATCGACGGGAAAAGAAGGCTACTGAGTCATCAGTGATGTCTCACTGTGAAAGACTTACCCCTGTAGCCGAGGCGTCAACCTCTACAATAAACTGACGATTGGGATCAGGCTGAGCAAGTACTGGTGCCGAAGCAAAGAGAGTCTTTAACCACATGAATGCGGCCTCGGCCTGAGAAGACCACTCAAACTTACTTTTGGTGGAAGTGAGCCGGGTAAATAAAATCCTAAATAAAATTCTGAATGAAACGACGGTAAAAGTTAGCAAAACCTAGGAACCATTGGAGTTCCTTGCAATTCCTTGAGTTAGGCCACTCGTTCACTGCTCTGTATTTTAGGGAGCTGCCTTAAGTTGATCCGGTCGAATGGTGAACCCGAGGAATGTTAGGAAAGGTTGGTAGAATTCACACTTCTCTGCCTTGGCATACAACCGGTTCTGTTGCAACCGAAGTAGTATCTTTCAAACATGCTCACGATGTTCTTGGAGAAACTTGGAATAGACCAGGATATCGTCAAACACACAAAACACAAATCGATTAAAAAAATCCTGAAGGACGTCATTAATAAGAGCCTGGAATACTGTGGGCGCATTAGTGAGCCCGAACGGAAGAACCGAATACTCAAAATAGCTCCTGGGTGTATTGAAAGGCGTCTTCCATTCATCCCCTTCACGAATGCGAACCAGGTGGTAAGCGTTACGGAGGTCTAGTTATGTAAATATGGTGGCTTTTTGCAATGAATTAAGCATGGAATCTAGCAAAGGGAGAGGGTAATTATTTCGAACAGTTAGAGAGTTGAGGCCCCTCTAATCGATACATGGTCGCAGACTGCCATCCTTCTTGGTAACAAAAAAAAAATCCTGCCCCAGAGTTGAAGTAGAGGGACGTATGAATCCTGATGCCAGAGAACTCTAAATGTATTCGTCTATAGCTTCCCTTTTAGGACCAGAAAGTTTAAACAGATGACTCGACGGAAAAGAATCACTCGGTAGAAGTTCAATGGAATAATCATAAGGACGATGCAGAGGTAATTCTTGAGAACGATCCCTGCTGAAAACTTCCTGTAAATAATGGTACTCAGTAGGTACCCCAGATAAATCAATAGTCTCGGACATTGCAGTCTCATTCTTACCCACAACCGATGGTATTAATGCCGACGGTAAACAATTAGCATGACAGAATGGGCTCCAGGTCGTAATGGTACCGGACTGCCACTCAATCATAGGATTATGACGACTTAGCCACAGGAACCCGATAGATAACACGATAGGTGCACACGGAGATTGAATAACCGCACAAGAAATCTCCTCCCTATGATTCCCTGAGATTACCAGAGTGAACAGCTGAGTACGTCTAGTGATAAGCGTGATGTGATGCCCTGCAAGGTCCTCCACCCTGACTGGGGGTTCTTCGACTTCTAATGGTAATCTTATCTGGTTGGCGAATTCCCGGTCAATTTAATTGTTTTCCGCTCCTGAGTCGAATAGCGCGTGTGCTACAAACGTACCATTTGGCAAGCAAAGAGAGATCGGGAGAGTAAAACGGGACGGGGGAGTAGAAACTGTATGTCCCCACACCAATTGCAGAGTCTAATCTTTTGGCCGCGTCGGAACTTCCCAAATAAAATGTTCAAACTTGCTGCAAAATAAACACACCCCTCCACACATTCTCTCATCTCGTTGTTTTAGCAAAAGGCATGAAAGGTTCCCTAGTTGCATGGGTTCCTCGGTAATGGAACAGCCGTAGTGCACCCTCCCCCCTGCTAGCCCGGGAGTTTGTTGAACTATATGATCTGTGAAACCCCTGGCGGGAATGCTCATGCATGTGGTCATCTACATGAACTGCCAGTCAAATAAATTCTGGTAATGAACTCGTTTGCCATCGAAATGCCAACTCTTCCCTCAGCCCTTCATTAAGCCCTTGTTTAAAAATGAATCGTGACATCATTCTAGCCTGCATTGGCAGCTAGGACCCGAAAATCAACCGAATAATCGACCACTGAGCGATTACCCTGGCGAAGAGTGGCTAGCTGAGTCCCCACGTTCCCAGCATGGTCCGAAAAGTGAAACACCGATTGAAAACCGGTTACAAAGTCCTGAAAGGTGGAGCACGGAAGATTAGATGCGGATTGAGATGCTTCTACCAATGCCAGGGCCCATCCACGGAGTAACGCTATAACTTCGACGAGTCCTGGGAAAATGCAGCGGATCGTTGGCCAAACACTAGATTACATTGAAGAAGAAATCCACGACACTTATTAGTATAACCACTAAACGGCTCAGGTGGAGGGATGGATGACAAACGAGGAATTTACAGTAGGTATGGGTCTGTACCGTGGATCGACACTGGAGTCAGGGGATCTAGTCATTCGAAAGTTGTCTCCACCCACAGTGCAACCACAGTGCAAGTTGCTAGGTGAGAGTAATATTTCCCTCAAAGAGTGATTAAAGTAATTGCTCGTGTTGACCTAACTGTTGAGCCTGCTGTGTGATGTGAGAGTCGATGGAGTTATGTCTAGTGGGTGAAGGACATTTCTCAGGTTCCATTTTGGGACAGATCATTCTGCTAGGTTTGGTTGAATAGGAACTCTTTGAAAATCACACACACCACTACACTGACCCAAGTTTCTTGTTGAGGATGTTTATTCAAGATATACCTGAATGTCGGCTCGAAGAAACCCGAATGAAGCCCGACGAAACCCAAATGAACCCAAAAACACGAGGAAACCCGAATGAAGCCTGACGAAACCCGAATGAACCCGAAAAAACAAAGAAAGTCCCGACCTCATCCGATAAAGCAATGTCCGCAATCGATGTGCAAATCGAGTACCCGGGTTACACCAACAATACCCGGTGTGCGCCTCAGTCCTGGAGACCACAGCAAACGGGTAAACACGTCCGAATATTTGCGAAATTGATGGACAGCCAAAGGGGGATGCCCTTCCGACCCGCCGTATTTCATGGCACGCCAGAACCATGTGTATCGTGTTGCCCGGATACAAGACAAGATTGTCAAGCAGCTGCTGGTAACCAGAACCAAGACCGCTCTGGTATTGCATTTAGCACATCTGCACCCTCTAGGGGGCCACCTTGCATAAGAAAACACTTTAAAACTGATCATGACCCGATTCTACTGGCCCTCGAAACGAGTCGAGGTCAAGCAATACTGTGAGCGGTGTGCCAAGTGCCAGCTACACAGCCCCTACAAACCTCCTCCAGCGCCGCTGATTCCACTACCCATAATTGAGGTTCCCTTCGAAAGAATCACCCTGGATATTGTGGGGCCCTTTCCCAAAACATCCCGGAGCCACGAATATATCTCAGTAATACTTGACTATGCAACCCGCTACCCCAAAGCAGTCCCCCTTCAAAAGACGACCTCGAAAGCCATCGGCCGGGAATTAGTTCTGCTAATCAGTAGAGTTTGAATCCCCAAAGAGATCCGAACTGATCAAAGGGCGCATTTCCTGTCTAAACTAATGGAGGACCTGTGTAAGCTCTTACAGATACAGCAGCTCCGGACCTCTGTATACCACCCCCAGAAAGATGGCCTGGTGGAACGTTTTAACCAGACCCTAAAGAAGATGTTATGGCGGCTGATTAAACAGGATGGGAGGAACTGGCATCTCCTCCTCCCATACATCCTCTTTGCGGAACGAGAGATTCCTCAGGCCTCCACAGGTTTCTCCCCCTTTGAGCTGCTTTACGGCCGGAGGCCACAGGGACTTCTAGAGGTGGTTAAGGATGCCTGGGAGCAGCAACCCTCAACCTACAAATCAATCATCGAGTATGTGCAGGGCATGCAAGCACAGATTGACTGGGTCCTCCCACTCATCAGGGAAATCATGGAAGCCACCAACAGAGCCCAGCAGCGATCGTACAACAGGTCCGCTCAAACCTGCAAATTCCTGCTCGGCGACCAGGTTTTAGTCCTGGTCCCAAATACCGCCTCAAAGTTCCTCGCCACCTAAAAGGGACCCCACATCATTTGGGAGAAGGTGGGGCAGGTCATATAATTGCCTGGAGCAACCGGGAAGGTGGAACAGATATACCATATATATTTCTGCTGAAAAAATGTTCCGATCCAGGACCCGCTGTCTCTGCATGTGCCCAGGTTGTCGAGTCTCCTACAGACCGACTAGAATACGGAAGGGAGCTGAGCAAGATCCAGAGGCAAGCCCTAAAGAAGTGCATGGACCAGCACCGAAACATTTTCTACGACAAGCCCGGAAGAACACAGGTAGTCCAGAACCACATACACACCTTACAGGCTACCGAAGGCACGGCAACTAGCAGTGGAAAATGAGGTGCAGAAGATGGTGGGCATGGGCATGATCGAACCGTCCACCAGCCCATGGTCAAGCCTGATCGTCATGATGCCCAAACCGGATGGGACCTGGAGGTTTTGCAATAATTTTCGCTGCCTGAACATCGTCTCAAGGTTCGACGCATACCTTTTTCCGGGCATCGATCACCTCATTGACCGACTGGGTCAGGCACATATCGTGAGTACCCTCGATCGAACGATCGAACAAAGGGATACTGGCAGGTGGCACTAGCATCTAACGCAAAGGAGAAGACGGCCTTTGCAACCCCGTCGGGCCTATGGCAGTACACCATCCTCTTGTTCGGGCTCCATGGGGCCCCCGCAACTTTTCAACGCTTGATGGACATCGTATTGCGCTCCCACCAACAGTACTCTGCCGCCTACTTAGATGACATCATTGTCTATTCTGAGACATGGAATGAACACCTCCTCCAACTTGGCTAATTGTTTGCCATGATACAGACTGCTGGATTGCGAGCCAATCCGGGTAAGTGTCGGCTGGGGCTGACTGAAGCCCACTACCTGGGGTACAGGATTGGGAGGGGACTACTTCGGCCCTCCAAAAAAAAGGTCGAAGCTGTCTTGTGCTGGCCACAACCACGTACCAAAAAGGACATCCGAGCTTTTCTGGGGCTGGCGAGTTATCACCGGAGGTTCATACCAAACTTTGCGTCCGTTGCCGCTCCTTTGTCCGATCTCACCAAAAAAGAGCTCCCGGACAAGGTACACTGGTCCCCAGCAGCCGAACAGGCATTCCTAACCCTAAAGTTGTTTCTAACTTCAGAGCCAATTTTATGCAACCCTGTCTTCACTAAACCTTTTATTGTTCACACAGATGCCTCAGAGACTGGGATTGGTGCAGTGCTGGTACAAGAATTCGAACAAGAAGAACACCCAATTCTATACATCGGCTGGAAACCCTCTCCGGCTGAGCGTCGATACGCAGCCATCGAACAAGAAGTGCTCGCTATAAAATGGGCTATAGAGGAGCTCTGGTTCTATCTGACAGGCCGAGAGTTCACACTTATATCGAACCACACACCCCTGCAGTGGCTGGCAGAGGCAAAATACCTCTGAGAGACCTCTACAGATTCGAGAAGACGAGACAGGGATCCCACACCCCACAGCTGGATCGCGCTAGGCCCAGAACGCCCAAAAGCTCTGCTTAAGGCCCTAAATCCTATGGTGGCCCCTCCGGACTTCTCATAGTTTCCTTTTTTGTGTTTTGATCAAACATTGTGTGGAATAAATCCCCTATGGGGCTGTTTAAGTTCAATCGGTCTCTGTGTTTTGCCTCCGCGCTCTGCCAGCGAGTTTCACAGTCCAGACATTAAATAAAAACTTCATGATATCTGGTATGATCATAACTGGCACACATTATACACACTGTCAGTACAATCTGTATCACAATCTGCAAAAAAATGATGAATTGTCCTTTTTCTTTGCTATTTTAGAGAAACACTGGACAAGGAATCAAATTCAATTGAATCTGGGTTAGACAACTGACAGTGGTGGCTGCTGTCTTTGAAAGAGGGGAGGCTTTTTGTAGCCTTGGCCATCTTCATGTAGCGCAACAATTTACCATTTAAGAGAGTTCTTTGAGATAGAGAGATTTACTGTATATTGATGGGGATTTTTATTTACTTTTATTTATTTATTTTAGAATTAAAAGTATACACCCATTTCACTGTAAAAGTTTCATATTCACATATTACGGTAGTAAGTCCCATATGGAATCTAAAATAATTTCTTAGTTAGTTAATGGCCCAGAATAATTCAGTGTTTTATATTTAAAAACAAAATATGTTCTAGTAGTCTCCATTACATTCCACAACCCCAAACTTATGTCCCAAAACCCAGTTCTTCTTTGAAACTTTAGAAGCATTAACTTCTTTTAAACAATGTATTTTTTCTTGTAATAAGGACATGCATGTTAAATTGCTTTTATAAAAACATACACTAATGTTCTAGGTCCTTTTGGTACTTGTGTTGTCTAGTGAGCCAGAATTCCCACAAATCGAGTTTGTGGGTAGTACCGTATAATTAACTTCACATGTTAGCAATAAATGTGGCTAAAACATTTGAACTAAAAGATTAGGGTTACATACGTATATGTTATATAAGGAAAGAACCCACACGATGGAACTGATTAAACTAAATTTAAAGAATAATTATTAATTACACATATATTACAAATATGTTATTAATAAAACACAAAATGAATATGCTGTGCAAAGAACAAGATTCAAGAAGAGAGGTTCAAGCTCAATCTTTCACTTACCTCAATTTTCACTAACACAATAGTAACAATGGTAGATTAATACAAAATACATTAACACAAAACTACTCGCTTTAAACAACAAAAGACAGACATATTATGCGTTCATAATGACTATTGCAAACACAAGGGAAGTATGTCACAGATATACAGTTACTTAAGAAAAAGCTGAAAAATCTAAGTTACTAGTATCAACATGCACATTTGCTGTTAGTTTGTGATTAGAAATATATTTTGGTGATGGAGTGCACTGTTGTATGGATGAGTTACAAAACACACATAGCACATCTAAGAGAGACAAAAAAATCAATAATACACAAGTACCATTATGATTTGCTTTTTCTTATAACTGATAAAACACTTAAGAACTGGGGTGGACAAATCATTAAAAAAAATAGCTAGCGCATGGGACAAATAATATCTTTAATGTGCCAACTTATTTCCCACCCTTAATGAGAGAATTAACCAAGCAAAAAAAGAGCATATATAGAGGTGCATTTAATGAATAAAATGTCAGTGTAATCACAGCTTTACAGATGCTTGGCAGATGATAATGCAGTGCAATAATTCTTAGCAGACAAGTAATATGCAGTTTGGTGGTTGCCAAGGTGTACTTTTTAATTGCTAGGTAGCTGCTGTTGGGTGATTGCTATGGTGTAACCCATTATCTATGTGAAGGAGTGCTGTGAAAGTGCAATAAGATATGATTTTGTGTAAAATTTGTGCATATGTTTGGTGAAGGTGTGAATGCCTTTGCTTAGACAAAGTATTAAGGTGACAGACAAGCGATTGTGTGCACAGGCATTTATTTGGTTAGAACAGTAGTCTCCGACAGACGTTCTGTTGTTTATCCATGTTGTGGAAACAAAAGCTTATAACCCAACTTTAAATTTATCCATTGGTGTTAGAAATTACTCCTACGAAAGCTAGAACCCTCCCGAATGGGGTTCAATTCATGAAAATAAATTTACTTTATTAATTTTGATATTGATCATTAAAGATTGATCATTTACTGAACAAAGAAAGGTCAGATTTGGGCAAGACAAAAGTTTTGTTGCCCTTAGAAAGTAATATGAAAATTAAACAAACCAATTACTTAGCAAATACAAAGATATGTTTTATTACATTGGTGAATGAAGCTATGGTATGACTGTATATTCACAGAGGGATGACTAAAGCAACAATATTGTGAATATTTTTGTTGTTTTCATATGTAGTTGACAAAAATTCATGGGTTGATAGGATAAATGGGAGTTATGAGCAATATAAGAGGATATAGATGAGAACAGTCAGTATTTGGTACATTTGCACTGAAGTTTTGCATACATTTTGGTGGCTGTTGGTTAAAGAAAGAAAGTTTCAATAAAGCCAAATATGAATGAAAGTAAATTGGAGAAGCAATAGATGAGGGGGGGGAAGTAAACAAGCCATCATCATTATAGACAGATAGCTGGCTGTCCCAAGAATGCCTACGATTGTCCTGCGCTTGTGATTTATCCACCCAAAATAAGTTTCAAGTTTGTCAAACGTAATTACTTTCCCCAAAAAATTATTTTGCTCTCTCCACTGTGTTTGTTTTTGTAAACCATGTATAATTCAAGAAATCACAAAACATGAATGCAATGCATAAGATAAAATGAAGACCTTACCATGTCATCAGCCAATGTTTTTATATGTATGTTCTGTTGAAGGGAAGGTACGACAAATTAAGGTCCTATTTATAAATCAGAACTGTGTGTGTCCTTTTAAATAATAACAGATATAATCTGCATGCATTACATGCATACATAATAATGCATTAGATAAATAACTGTTTTTTAAAACATTTTCTGGCTAAAATATTCCTTGTAAATCCCAGATAAGCCATGTTTACTGTTTATTAAGATTATAGATTCACCTTTAAAACTCATTGTTACCTTAAAGATGTAATTAAATAAATCAATTAAACAAATGAAAGAAATTCTAACAAATCAGATATTATTCAACCTTAAGAAAAAGTAGGGGTGTATGGGAAAAAATAAAGATTTGTATTTGATTGCAGACAGTATAAAATGAAAACGACAATGACGGATCAGTACAGTACCCACTTCATCTACAGCCATTGAATTGTGTATTGTATTTTCTGAATCGACGATGTACAGTAACGAAAGCAACAATACAAAGACCATCTAATCTGTTTTTTTTCTGTACATTGTCTTCAGGCTTTTCAATGGATCATCAAATCATTTCTGGATGATTAATATTAAATGTATTTGGTACATACTGTCTACTGTTATTTATGTCTCAACTTTTTTCTGATTTGGCAATGTAGATGAAACACAAACACACATAATCAAAACATAGCTCCGAATTATTACCGCATTACGGGTAATAAAATGTAGACTAAAGTGTACTCTTAGTATTGATTTGTACAAGACTTGTGTGGATAAGCTTACACCCTGATTATTTGTAAATATCCAGCCAATAGTTGAGCCGAAAGCTTGTGTGTTACGTCATAACAGAAGCTTACAAAATTCAACATGGCAAGAAAGATTAATCTGCAGAAGAGAGAAAAATTAGGCTTCGCACTTATGTGGCTCTGAATGTTGCAAGATCTTTTTTTTCACTCCTTATTCTGTAAGTTAAATGGAAAATAAAATGATTTCACAGCTTCTACGCAATCTTACTCTGCCTACACTTAGAGCGCAGAGCCGGCCAACATACGCTGCCCCTGGAGCAGTCAGGGTTAAGGGTCTTGCTCAAGGGCCCAGTGTGTAGCAGAGCCTGGATTTGAACCCCCAACCTTTGGGTTCATATCCAAAGCTGCTTGATTTGTTAGGTAAACTAACCACACATAGCACTTTTTGGCTCCACTCAGAGAACAAGTACGCTTGTTTGTTTGCTGCTTCCAGCTCTCAGAAGTAGATCATTACAAAATAATTTTACTAACTTATAAAGTGCTACATTGTCTGGCTCCACAATATCTGAGTGAACTCATAAACTACTACAACCCAGCACGTTCACTTCGCTCACAAGGTACAGGGTTACTTATAGTTCCTAGAATTAATAAGATCACGGCTGGTGGAAGAGCATTTTCTTACAAAGCTCCACAAGTTTGGAATAATATTCCTGCCTCTGTTAGGAATTCATACACAGTCTTAATGTTTAAGTCTAGACTGAAAACACAATTATTTTCTCAGGCTTTTGATTAGTATAGAGAAAGGCGCAGAGCCTGGGGGTCATAGAAACTTATGCTGATCAGGGAGGTTGGGTTGCTTCCATTCTGCCTCTTCTGTCCACACTCAGGTGTGGGTAGAGGAGGTGGGTGCTAATAGTCTGCAGAAATACATACTCCTTCCAAGGGAAGCTGGGGGTATAACAGGTGTCCACAGGTGTGTTTTAGCACATTTTCAAGTTTCTGCACTACCAAATTTTTATATAAGCATAAAATATCAGTATTTCTAATTTAATACAATGATACATATGCATATAACTTGTTAGTTAGATAGAATGTCAACATGTAAAAGTGAAAGAATCCCAAAATTGCAATCCGAATGCCAGTTATATTAAACTGTTAACTACAGTGGGCTACTCACTGAATAGTAATAGAAATCGCCACAATGTATTTGCAATCACATCCTTTGATTCAACAACTGTTAGCGTGTCAGTGGCAGACCAATGATTCCGCAGCCACATAATTAATGGCATATACTTAATGCAGCTTAATGAACCTGACAGGAGGCTGCAAAAGCTGCAGCAGCATCTAGCATGACTTAGCTAAGATAAAGACAGAGTCTTTGAAAGTAAAGCTTTATGATTTTTATTTTTTATTATAAAAGTTGACTTCAACAAACTGCGCAAATGTGTGCAGGTTTGTTGGCGAATGTGCGATAATGGCACGCAATAAAGAGCCAGAGACTCAAACTCATCTGGTTTGAGGGGCTGTGTAGCTGCTGGATTTTATTCTAACTGGACCAGAATATGGTTTTCACTAGCTAAATACATGGTCTCAGTTAACCATTTGATCCTGTGACATTCTGGGTCAATGGCTTAAATAACGTTATTTTTATAATCGAATATTCCCGCAAGTTATCAAATATTCAGATCATCCTAAAACTTCAAATTAAATGTGTGTGTTGGGAGGTGGACATGTGATCATGAACCAGGTGATAACAGGACAGTTGGATTGTACTATTACATTATTGGAATTTGGTATTTTTCATTGATTTAAAATAAAAAAAGAAACTGATTCATGTTTCCAGAGACAAGCTCCATCATCTCCAGCTTCTCCAGCTCATCCATTTTGAACAGCAATTCGGTGAGTCTTGTTTGGTTTGTCATGGGCTTTTGCCAGGTCTGCAGGCATCTGACCTGGTTCTACATGACTTAATCCACCATGGTCATGTTCAGAAGGCATCTGACTTGCCCCAATGTTCTAGAGGACCGTAGCATCTCTGTGACTGGCTCAGCAAGATCTTGCTCATTTTGATGGTCTCACCTGGCCTAGCATGACCTGGCTCTTCAACAGTGATCTCCATGTCTTGGACCATCTGGGTGGCTTCAACTAGCTCAGCATCACCTGGCACATCAAATGTGATTTTCATGTTTTAGACAATCTTGGTGGTCTCAGGAAATGTAGAAAATTTACCGATCCACCATACATTTCTTACCTACCCACCTCTCTACTTATCTACCTACCGATTATTCTATCCATCCATTTACCTACCAACATATCCAGCCTATATATCCATCATAAATAGCCAATCTTTCCATAAACTAAATGACTCAGTCAAGTATTAGTCAAGCTATGAAAGCTGCAGCAGCATCCAGCATGACTTGACTAAGACAAGGGCAAAGTATTTTAAAGTAAAGCTGTAAGGGGTAAGCTTGCGTGCCCCGTCTGTATTAGCGTAGAGGCAAGATGAACTTTTGTTATTGACCAAATGCTTATTTTCCACCATTTTTTGTAAAAACATTCTTTAAAAATCAGACATTGTGATTTTATGACATTTTTTTCTCATTTTGTCTATCATAGTTGAGGTTTACCTGTCTCTCTTGTCTTTTTAAAGTGAACTTGCTCAATTGGTGACTGACCATACTGTTTCCCCACTGTATATATGTTCCCCACATGATATATTGGAATGTAGTTGTAAGAAATCCCGTCCGCGTTCCGCCGACGAGATTTCGTTCCGGGAATCCCGCGCCTACGTCACTCGCTCCCGTA
>JAOTRQ010063140.1:0-13297 GCA_028565875.1 Hoplisoma paleatum
GTCGACCAATGGAATTTGGCCGACTAGTAATTTTTTCAGTCGACCAACGAATAATCGATTAATTGCGGTCAGCCCTATAATTATCTCCGATTTATTGTGCCTGTGTGTTTTTGGAGCATCGGGACTTAACTCACGAAGACACGGAGAGAACATGCAAATTCCTCAGCTAAAGTATTAAGTTGATATGAGAACTTATTAGAAAATATTTACTCTGTTTCAACTAATCATCTTAATTGTATTTTGTTTAAAAAATAATTTATAATTTGATCTCAGTTGGTACTGGTGTTTGTTCTTTTTGTTTCTTTACTTTTTCCTTTAAAGGTATTGTTTTGTTCTCTGAGAACAGATAAATGATGCTAATAGTTTCAAGTGAAACGTTTAGTCTTTTGTGCTCAAGACGGATCCCGTGTGCAGGGTGACTAGACAAGCACAAACATGACACATGAACCATGTACGCATCTGACCACAGTTCAGATTTCCATTGTTTCATTGATCATTTAATATGAGCTTTTGCCCCGACAACTTTTGAGGCGTTTATTCATAGAGTTTAACTCTCACCTAATGTAACAGAGTTGCATTCGATGGTAATGCACTTTTTGCACTGATTAATAAATCACTCTTAAAGTGAGCCCCGATCCATCGACACTGAATGATCACACTCATTTTACTCATACCTGTTACCTGGTTACCAACTGATTGTAGAATGTTGTAACTTTGCTCTATAAACGTTTCACCCTTTCTGGGGGTGTAGTAGGTATCAAGTTTTTCATACTTAAAGGGAACATATTATCCCTCATTTTAAATGTTATAACAGGTCTATGGGTTCTACAAAACATGTCCATGAAGATCTATGAACACAGAGATATTGCTATTTTAATTCTCTCCAGATTCAAATATTTTCTGAATATGCTGTTTTGAACTACATCACATATGCTACTAAGCTGTTGCCAGAAAGATTCCATCTCCAGTGTTTAATGAACGTGAAAATGTCAGAAAGAGATTTAAAAAAAGCACATTCTTTTTAGAAATGTTTTTGTTACACAATGACTTTTATCCAGGGTGGATAAAACACTACTAGCAGTTAGCTTGTGCTAAACTCCCAGCTAGGAACACAAAACCTAAAGTACTTAAAGATCATCTGTGGAATAGCCATGAGGAATAGATACAGATATTTCCCACAGTCTTAGCTTACTGTTTATATCTTACTGCTTTAATGTCTGTGCATAGATACGGGAAACGGCCTTCGAAAATGAAATGATGGGTGGTCCCAGGGAGGTTATGAGGTTTTGTGAGGTTATTACATCACAATTCCATACTATTCTTCTTCCATTCTTTACACCAAAATATTTTCATTAATTTACAGAGATGGATGGATTTTATTACAACTTGAACTGTTTATAGCAGCATTAGAAAAAGTCATAGAAATACTAGAACAAGCAAAAAATGAGTTTTGTGTAATATGTTATCTTTAATGTCATTTAATTTACCAAATTTGATTTTTTTTAAATACTTTAGCAGTTAAATGGCTGTTTAAACAAATTTGAATGAAAACTAATTCATAAGAGGAACTAATTCATCAGAAGATGCACTGGTATAAATAGATACAAAGAACCATCTGTGGATGAACCGAAATGATCTACAACATAAAACTATCCTGGTTTCTGGGTAATAACTATGGGAAAGTGGCCACAAATCACAAAAGGAGAAGTAACAGATGAATTGTTGTTGAAGTATCCTCAATATAAAAATATTTAATTATTCTATTCTAAAACATTTAATAATTTTAACATATGCACATTTCAGCAAGTCAGGTGTTCTATATATTCTACTATAGATTTAACACTGCAGACCTGAACTACGTAATAGCCAACACATGGGGAGTCACACATGGTAAAGGTGATTATTTACACAGAGCCATACCTGGAATCAGACTGATCACTACTGAGGAAATAGTGGATCATATAAAGATCAAACTGGGACAGTTTTAAGCCTTGTGCAGTTAACACCTACACAAAAAGCTATAACTAAGAATTTGTAGGAAAAAAAATTAAAAAGACCACATGCAAATATGTTACATAAAAGGGCAAATAGTAGATAAAGCTTACATTTCAGGCATATAACAAGGAACCATATATGTAATACAGGTGTACACATTTACATTACAAAAACTCTAGATGTTATACAATAATGGGTGCAAAGATGGGTACAAAAATAGTACTACCAGTTTCTGAATCTCATCTACAATGATACCCCGACTTTTCTTCAGCAAGATTTTTATGATTTTTGGAAACATTTTACTTATATTGAAAAAATCAGTATGCATACCTATAACTATGTCTGGTAAAGACCAAGCGGATCTTCTTTATAACGTGGCACAGCTGCCAGAGTACAACCATAGAGAAGATAATAGAGTAGTAATTAGCAGATTTGTGACTTGGGGTAAAAATGCATACTAATTAATTTCATTACAAACATCCTGACAGATCTTTTATGGTCAGGATAAGAATCACATGATGTGATAAATGAGTCCATCCTCTCAGTTACTACAATAAATGGCATGACAGTTGGATTGTTCATCAAGTTAAATAAACATTACAGACACAAAACATGAACAAATTGACAGTAAGATCCAATGCACCCCCACACTCAAAAGATTCAATACACTTCAACCTCACATGAACCACATGAAAACAGATTCTTAAAGAATTAGATGGGACTAAAGGAAAAGACTACAGTCGATTTACAAAACTATAATCTGACAATTATTAAACCCAAGGTTATTATGGTTATAATAACTGCAATTTCCCCTCGGGGATTAATAAAGTAATTCTATTTCTATAAATGTAAACATCAAAGCACAAATTATTATTTTTTTTACAAATTCCATATATAATAATATATGGAATATAATATAAGGGATTTAATTCAGAATCTACCATCAAACAAGCCAGTTGAGACCTCCCACATACATAGAGCTCCAGATGCTACAAAATGAACAGACACAGATGGAGGCAAAAAAAACAACAAAAAAACAGCAACAACAGTGAACAGCTGCTGCACATAACCCAGTCTAATGATCTGATCTTGGTATGCTCAGTGTATTGCATGTTTTGCTGCACTAAAAGTAGGTCCTGGGTTCAGTTCCCAGCTGGGGTGGTATGTGTCCTTTATGTGTTAAATTGACCGTGACTGTGTTTGACATTAAACTTGATGATTTTTTATACAGTATGGTTTTTTTTAAATTTTCCTTCCAATACTGTTTCTAATTTATTTATATCCAATGATTATATATTATAATTTCTTCTGCATGACTGTATGCAGACCTGCTCCATGTATGGAGAGACACACTACTCTCATATTACCCTTCATTTTTGTAGAGACGCTTTTAATCACCGTCACAATCAGATCACAAATGGATGAGTTATGAGGAATTGTCTGCGTCACTCATTCTGTACAAACAAGCCAAGCGTTTGTATATGCACACAGTTTCTAGGTAGCAGAGCTGAGAGTTGAAACGACACGCTCTGATCTGGTCTGATTGATGAATTTTGATGAGTTACCAGTAATATAGTATAACCAGTAATGTCCCACTGTGTCATCAATATAAGCAAAGTGTGTAAAGCTGCATTTAATTGTAAGAAAATCGGACGAGGTGTGAGCAGCAACTTTCTCCTCGAATACATTCTTGCAGAAGTGTTTAAATCAGGAGAAAAGAGAAGGACATGTATTTTATAAAATTATAAATAAAAATACAGAAATTGTTTATTTCTGGTCATTTAGCACCTGTTTAATGTAGTGTGTTGTTTTATTATCCATTTTTTAGGTGTGCTTCTCTTACAACAATGGCACAGGTTTGTATGGACGCTGCCTGGATGGTGAGAACTGTACGAGGTTGCACATCTGTGAGAAATACTTAAAAAATCCATGCCAGTGTGACCGGGCACACGACTTCTATGAGCCTCATCCTCTAAAGACACTGCAGGGAAGAGGTGTACCTACTGAGCTCATGCCATCTATGAAGACGGTGTATTCACACATAGTGGCCTTACGAGGAATGATAAAAAATAAAACACCTTACTTTAATGGTGCAGCAAAAACAGACAAAAGCAGTGACCAAAAAGAGACCACTGCGTCACAACAGACTTCCGCTAACAAACTCTCAACCCAAGGTAAATGTAACATCTACTTTTCATATTTATATGAATGTAAGTCTAAAAAGTAACTGGAAATGCAATATTTTTCTATTTTTTCCCCCTTATATTTCATAAGTACACTTGCAAAACAGTTTGGATGGAAAAGTCGGCAAATATTTGGCTAAATCTTTGTTGTTGATTTTTTACATAGAAAAATCGGAGATCTGCATGTACTTCGTCAAAGGTTTCTGCAAGCATGGAGGTAAGGGCATTGATAGGATATTTAAGATATATTCGTGAATGAAAGGTTGTTTCATCTAAGTAGATTGATTTCTTTCCTACAGAAAAATGTTTTAAAGAACACTCAAAATCACCCTATAAATGGGAGGTAAAATCTGAACACTGCTGGCAAGCTCTGGCTAACAGTCAGGACATAGAGAAAGATTACTGCAACCCAACTAAAACACACAGGTAAATAGTATTCTACATTTAGGAAAAGTAGAAGTGTTTCTTAAGAATTTTACTCCATTTTTGAAATGACAATTATCTGTAATTTGGTCTAGTTGCTGGTGAACCCAAAAGCTTGATTTCAGTTGGTGGCCCAACCAGTTATTAGGTTTAGGGTGAAAATTTGGATTTCGTGTCCCCTTATTAATAAAGAGCTTTGTGTATTAACTGCATTTTGTGCAGGTAAATACTTGATCTCAAATGTTTAGGTGTGGGAAATGCAAAAGAAGAAATAATCATAAACGGGCAAATACATTTTCACACCATTGTGGATGGATGGATATTTTTTAATATGATTATCATTATTATTAATTGGCACCAAATGTATTCTGAATTGTTTTGTTTGATAACATTATAGCAAAATAGCAAAAAATTAAATAGCAATGTTTTCCAGGGCATTCTGTGAAGCCATTGTACTTTCGAAAAAACGAAAACAAACAAAATGTTAAAAATACAAATGTAAATAAAATGCACCACATAAAGCAACATTTAGTCTTTAATTGAGTATATTTATGTCTTTTAAAGCTCTGGAATCGATTTTGATACAATGAAATATGGATCTTACCCCGTGCGGCGTCTCTCTACTGTGTCCTCGGTGATCCAACCCAATTTTATCCTTACTACTAACTGGACCTGGTACTGGGAGGATGAGTACGGCACTTGGATCAAGTATGCATCATCAGTAAGTAGCAACACATTGCAATAAAGTTAGAAGAGGAATTTATTATTTACAAGTTTGTTAATGTTACTATTCTTCCTTACAACACTACTACGAGACATTGTGGCTTCGATAGTATTGAGTGAAAATTGAAACGCTAAAAAATGTAAATGTACTGTGTTTTGTGATTTTCTCACATTTATGTGTCATGCAGAATGGAGGTCACAATTCCGCTACCATCACCAGTGAAGACTTGGAGCAAAGATATTTAAATGACAACAAAGCAGTAGTGGAGTTCACAGCTGGATCACAAACCTATATACTCAGTTTTCAAGGTGAACTTTTAGATGCTATTTGATTTTGTTTCTCCCTGTGAAGTCAATGTACTGTACCAATTTTTAGACTTGACAAGCTACATTGGCTGGCTTTCCTTTTTTTTACTAGACCAGGGATACCTTAAAAATGCTAGACTCTCTGTATTTATTCACTGCTCATGCATACATCTTGACCAAACCGTGGAGATCACCATTTCCTCCTTTTCTCACTCTCTAAGATATGATTCAAACAAACAAGCGCTATGGAACCAAAAAGCTTGTAAGACGCCGACCAATATTTGTGTCAGCAGAAGATGCTCAAAGAATCAGAATAAGGTGTTTTAATAGTTTCAATTATTTAATTCAGTTTATAATGTGAAATTAAAACAATAACACTGATTAGTATCACTATTCATCTTGAACATTCTTTTCATTTTTACAGCAAACCTGTTCCTAACACCCAGTTGAAATCTCTGCCTAGTCACTGGAATAAGGCTCTGACACCTGACACTGGTTATAAGGTAATTTTATTGCATTCACCACATACATTGTACTGATAAAATAGTATGATCATAACCCTGATAATAAATAGTCCATTGAAAGGTGAAGTGGTAGCAGGTCAGGGTATCGTCATTGCTCAGACATTGCGAGCTAAGTTAGGTCATAGGTTATGGTTTACCACAAGATTTGTGTGTGAATTGTCAATTGTGTTGTTGCAAAGTATGTTCTATGATCATATTTTCATGTCATACATGACAAAGACAAACAGAACCATTTAGATGGCTTTGATAGCTGCCATTAGGCAGTGTCAAGATTCATAGTTCAGATTAGTTTACGCACAACATATGTCTGTATTATTAACCATGTAGCATTATTAATGTCTTAATAACCATTTATTATCGAAGTGCATAACTGGGAATGGTTATATTTGGTCTAAAGACAAGAGAATTTGGCATAGCCTTGCAACAAGTTAATTCGATATATACATCATTTTTCCTGGAACCAATTAACGATATAGGTTGAGGTTAACCTGTAGTTGCATGTATTAAAAAAAAGTTCAAAACATAAATAGAATTTGGCCTAGAGTCTTTTCAAATTAAGTAATACTTTTACATCTTTCAAGTTCTATTTATATTGCTTTATTTTTATTGCACTATTTATATTTTTTATTTTGTTGCTCCCAATGAAGTTCCTATACCTGCTTTTCTCAGGTTTCCCACAGTTTTCTTTTTACCAGACCAGGGATACATTCTTACAGCAGTCAAAAGTAAATCTGTCTTGATCTGATTTTTGTAATATAATTATATTCTTTTGTATCTATGTATGTATATACAGAAAGTACTACTTCAGAGTGATTCAGCTGAATACTTGAACGGCCAGAAGCTCTTCAACACCACTATGGCAGGTTTTGCAATCCAGCAGATTGAAAGAATTCAAAACAAATCACTCTGGGAAAAGTTTCAGATGTATGTTGACACACACCATGCATGCAGAATATAACTTTGACACACATGATTCTACAAATTACTGTGATATATACAGTGATATTTATTAGTAACACATTTTATGGGAATTTGAATATGATTCAAACGAAGAATTATAAACGAAGCTACATTATATGTATAAATCTTGCAGGCAGAAGGATCACATGAAGAAGAATAACTCAGGAAGGGATGCTGCAGAGAAACAGCTGTTTCATGGAACTGACCCTAAACACATAGATGCCATCTGCCTCCATAATTTTGACTGGAGAATCTGTGGGACTCACGGAACTGCCTATGGAAAAGGTAATTTTCAGGCATTTCGTTGTTGTTCATAATGTTAAGTTGTAATGCAAAATATTTTTTATACTTACACAGATTAGAGAGTTAACTACATTAGGTTACATAATTTGCGCAAGTATGACAAAGGGTCATGGACAGTCGAGGCACATAAATTCACTTGGGGAGGGAATGCTGGCCCATCTGGTCATGTAACGCAGATTAGCTACTGTTGCTCAAACTGTTGAAGTTAATACTGGTTCTGATTGAAAGGTACCAGAATACAGAGTGCATTCTAATTGCAGTTTTGACAGCAAAATGGGACTTACTTACTTTATTAGCAAGGTGGTCCATATCTTCATTATAAGCCAGGTTGTCTGGTCATAATCTGTGTTTCACAAATGCTTTTTTATCTGTCCGAGAGAGAGGAAGTGATAACATGTGGGATGCCTACACAAAAAAATAGTCACAAATAGGAGAAGTTGGATTAATGGATATTAATAGTATTATTAGCTAAGACATAACTTCTTTCCATCTGTCTGGTTAACCATGTCCATAATGCTATATGCTATAAATGTCCGTGCTCAAGTGACCAATTTCGTCTTTTATAGGAAGTTATTTTGCCAGGGATGCCAAGTATTCACACAACTACACCGGAGACTCCTCAACGCGCTGCATGTTCATTTGTCGTGTGCTGGTGGGCGACCATATCATTGGCAACTCCAGCTATCTCCGTCCACCCTCCAAAGATGGAGGAGACGCCATCTTTTATGACAGTTGCGTGGACAATCCCAATAATCCATCTATATTTGTGGTGTTTGAGAAGCACCAGATCTATCCAGAATATCTTGTCAAATACCAAGATGAAAGCCCGTTATCATCCTCCTCTTATAGGCCAGCTACTGCAATAAACAGTACCACCGTACCGAAAAGAGTTGCAACAATCCAACCTGCTCCTTCTTCTTATACTCCCAAGCCAGTGACATATTCCAGCTCCTCATATTCTACTTCTATATATAAAACGCCAAAGTTTCAGCCTGCAGCTTCTACCTATAATTCCAATTCGTCTTCAGATACATATTCCAGCCCCGCATACTCTGCGAACTCCTATTCATATCCAACATCCACACCTGCACACACCCGCAAACCTAGCTCTTCAAAATCGGACAACTCTTGCATTATTAGCTAAGGGTGTTTTCTAGGGGTGCAATGGATCATAAATTTCACAGAACAAATCATTTTTATATTGTTGAGCAAAAAAAGCAAAGCAAATGAAATGGCTTATTATTATTACTTATAACTTAGTACTTTAAAATGATCAGTTGTCGGCACTTTGTAATGTGTTGTTTAGTCAAGTTGTTGTATTCCACAATATTGTGGTTCTACTTAAAAATTACTTAAATATTTTTTTTAATTGGCAGTTGGTAATAAATGAATTATCTGAGGATGGTTACGAAATTAGTGTCCGTTAATCTCGGTTTTTAGTTTTGCCATTGTAATTAAGCTGCAATTCAGCTCACACTAAGGTGAAGATTAGTTAAGTTAACTTGGCTTATTACGGTGGTGGTGCTTATTAAGACACAGATTGGATAGTATTGTGTATTGAGCTCACTGTGTATTTGTATTGGGTTCATACAAAAGATTAACAAACTATTTCTACAGTTTAAAGTCTGTTTTAAGAACGTGATTTATGAAGCTGTATGGTATATGATGAGCATCATAATGGGTAATTTAGAATTCATTCTATATTTGTAGCTAAATGTTTCTTTCTCCATTACAATTAACTACTAATAGTATTTGAACTATCAATTGTACTTTTTAATATAATTAGTTAAATTGTCTTTGTTTGGTTCTCAAGATTCACGTTTTATTTTTAAGTGTCTTGAAAACATGACGGTTTGAAAATCTGTTTCAATCTTACGATGCACAAAGCGCTTTTGCTTTAAACTTTGTAATTAATATTATTATATCTATAATTATCATAACATGTACTTGCTCACTTGAATTTTTTCAATAACGATAGTTGATAAATAAAGTTTTCAACAAAAAGGTGAATTGTCTCATGTCATGCTAATTCTCTACAAATGAGATCTGTTTATAATACATTTAATATTATGATCTTATCATGCACTAAATAAGAGCCATGCACAAAATTCCAATTTCTACGACATATATGAATGTCGTACATTATGTTTTATGTTGTACAGTAGTTTACACCTTATTGTTTTCCCCTCACTAATTCAGCCATTGAGTGTAAATGGCAGATATTTTTATTATGTGTCACTACCAAATTTTCCTCAGTATCTTAAGGATTTTGTAATGAAATGTTCGTGTGTTTTTTAGAGCCTGTATGTTATATTCAGAATGTTTTTTAATGTGGTTTAGGTCAACAATGTTTTCAGCAGTGTATATTTTCTGTTTCCAGTGGTACATAAATAAACTTTATAGGATAGCAAGTTTATGTTGATAGAATAGGATAGAATAGAATAGAAATACTTTATTAATCCCCGAGGAGAAATTGCAGGTATTACAGTGGAAATAACTTCTTTCTGATTACAAATTACGAATTGACATTCATGCATTATGTCATATTAATTATGCTAGATCTGGCAACCAGGTTTTGAGGCTCGCTTAGGTTTCGTTTCTTAAAATAAGTCACTGTTTTATGCCAGCAGTTCACTATTGTGCATGCGCAGTAAAACAGCGAGATTGAGGCATGTGTTTTATTTCAGGTGACGGGGTATGAATGACCAAAAATGGCATAAATAAAAAAGTATAAATAAAAAAGTATAAATAAATACATGTATAAATAAATAAGTTACATGTACATACATTTTTGTCATGAAAGGGGCCACAAAAAAATAAATGTTTTATATTTATTCATGCATTTCAAAATATGAAAATTTCTTCATGGGCTTTACTGTATTTTTTTCTGTATTTAGGATGGACGTGTATTACGTATAAATACCTTAATATTAACAATTTTGGCTATTTTGGAGTGTATGTAACGCTTTATATTTTGTTTAAAGAGCATGAAATGAATAATGTATAATAAATGTATAATAAAATTAAACATTATTTGAAGTGTGACCCTTTTCATGACAAACATGATGAATGAATAATCAATAATTCATGAATTAAGTATACGTTTATTTATACATACAATTTACTTGTTCATACTTAGGTCATTTTTGGTTCTCCAAGGTACTCAACACCACACTGTGCTCATCACGTATACATGTAAGCAACACACTATACTCATCATATATATATACATTAACCATACACTGTACTCCTTACATATACATGAAAACATCACACTGTACTCGTTATGTATACATGTAGAACATTACACTGTCATGCCATATATACATTATTAACACATTGTATTTGTCACATATATGTCATGTAAACATTACACTGTACTCATCACCTATATAAGATAATATCACACTGTACTTATCACCTACATAAGATAACATTACACTGTACTCATCACCTATATAAGATAATATCACACTGTACTCGTTATGTATACATCACACTGTACTTATCACCGACATAAGATAACATTACACTGTACTCATCACCTATATAAGATAATATCACACTGTACTCGTGACATATAAATGTAAACATCACACTATACTCATCACCTATATCAGATAAAATCACACTATACTCATCAAATAAATAAATGTATGAGGGTACCCGTCACCCTTATACATTCTAATACTTTTGCTCACTAGATAAATGGGTGGAATGCAACAAAAGATGCTATTTTGAATTGTGTATCAGATCTAGATGTAAATACTTGGAAATTAAAGTCTAAGTCATCATTTATCAATATTCAATATTCATTGTAATGTCAAACCCAAATGATTTACAGCAGAGATCAAGGGATTGGCCTCACTGCTCCAATACTTGAGGGGACTGTGTAAAATGTACAGCGTGCTGTTTACATGTATAGAGGACTAGAATAGTGTCGTGTTTATATGGATAACACCATAATAAAAATGGGAATTATATTTATTAATGAAAAGCTGACAAAAGCTTTACGGCTGTGTGATTTCTCCCATCCCAGGTGGGTCTAAACCTTCAGTGTCTAAAACCTGTGTGTTCGGATATTTTACATGAAGTAGAGTTGGAAAGGTTACAGGCAGATATCAGTTACACCACTGCCAGGTTGCTGCTGTTGGGCCCTTGAGCGACACCCTTAACTCTGAATTGCTCAGACTGTAGTCAGTCCTCTATTATAACTGTAAAGTAAGTAGCTTTCGATAAAGGGATCTGCTATTAAAATGCACAAAATGTCAATAATACGCTTTATCCCTCTACTATAACCTTTCGGGAGTCTCACTCTCGGTTCTGATAGAGCGTGAACGATCCTGGTCACGTGATCGCTGCTCTCTCTAGCTCAGCAGCGCCGTGGTTGCGTGGTAGTGAGGGAGATGCGGTGCATTCCCGGCATGCACTGGAAGAAGACGTTTCACCGAAAGAGCTGAACTCTGCCAGTACTGCTTCCAACGCAAAGGAGTATCAGCCAATATTCCAAATAGACGGACACGGTGTACACCCGCCGAGGTAATGGAACACGCTTATAATCTTTTATTCTTTAATCTATAATTGAAGTACTCATTTATGCGCACTGTATGCGCATTATATGCGCAGCGTTCTGTCTACATGACTAGTTACTAGACCTACTATGAATGAACAGGGGATGCGGCTACAACGCAAACCGCTCCCAGTTCGAACCAGTGGCCTATCAGCCTGTGATGAAATACACAATACACGTTAACAGATGTACAGCACTTCAACATCATGTTGGGTTCCACTAGTCTTTATTTAATCCACGCCATACGCCTTTATAGGTTTTTTGATAGCCTTTTTGGGGAGGGTGGTGGTGGTGGGGGTCCTTAATACACGTATTTGCATGCATTAATCCACAGCTTGCACATGTTAGTGAACACGTTATCGATATGGTCACTGTCGTGCACTTGTTGACCGTTTCTCATAGCATCAAGACACGAACACATGATGAGTTTTTTTATACAATACTTAATACCTTTAATGTCTGAGAGCTGGAGGGAGGAATTATTTCCCTATGAAACATTTATGTATTTGCACCATGCAGAAAAAGCACTTCTGACAAAGCTCCCAATATTCAATGCAGGATTAAATACTTTTAATTGTATATTGTGGTTCGAGAGGCGTGGTTTGCATTAGATGTGTTATCTTTTTTGTGCAATTACATCCACACTGGTGCATTAAACAAAGTTAACATTTTATGCGGGTGTGAATCTTTTTTTTTTTTCAACACATAGGAATTAATTTCCCATTTTACTCCACATTTAACCCAATTCGTGCAGTGAAACACAACATTCACACATCCTAGTGAACACACACTAGAGGGCAGCAGTAAGCACACACTTGTTCAGCACCATGGGCAGCTCTTGCTACGTGAGTTTCTGTTGTGATCTGTTTATTCTCTGAATCGAACCGGCAACCTTATAATCATCAGGCCATGGTTGCGGGACGGTACGGTTTTAGTTTCTTGGGATCTCTGATTTCCACCTGTAGCGTTTATATCGTCATGTAACGTGAAGGGGACACCATTATATTTCTAATGAGCTGTTTATTAAACACACACAACCAACTGGAACTGCTGACACGGACTTCTCGACTAACTTACACACATCGCGCGTTGTACGCATCATTGAACTTTCCGCTGCCTCACGCATGCACAGTATACGATAATATGCACTTGAACATTTACATGACACCACCCAAAAGACATTTTTAACGTTCAAAAGACACTGAAATGTGTATAGGTGTGTGTGTGTGTGTGTGTGTGTGTTAGGGCTGTCCGCAAATAATCGATTATTCGTTGGTCGACCGAAAAAATTACTAGTCGGCCAAATTCCA
>JAOTRQ010063158.1:0-13295 GCA_028565875.1 Hoplisoma paleatum
GCAGAGCCTGGACTTGAACCCCCAACCTTTGGGTTCACAGCCCAACGCTCTACCCACTAGGCTACACTGTCCCTAAAAGAAAAAATCAGGGAAGAGCGCGAACGCAGTCCCCCACTACCATAGTTTATGCAGTCGACATTCCCATATTTGGGGAATATCAAATAACCCATTCAACCCAATAACTACAAATAACCCATTCAAGTTGCTAAGCGATGTGGTGAATGGGAAATCATTAAGTATTGCTAAATAACAGAACCTGGAAAACTAAATTATTAAACATATAATCGATTACACTTAACCGTATTTTATAACATTTGTGAGGTCACTTTCCTCAATTTCCTTCGGGATTAATAAAGTATCTATCTATCTATCTATCTATCTACTTGTACAGCGGCTTAAACTGGGACAAAATATGAGTTATACAACAATTCAATCATTCCAGGTTCACCTACAAATCACATGTAGCAATTTACTTTAATAATGGGGTTAATCAAATGTACGGGTGCTTGCTTAGTATAATCATAGTAGATTGAATCCAGATCTTGAGTAGCTCCAGATACTCACATCTCATTACATTGATGTCAGAAGATGGATCAATAGGAATGGAAGAATTTCAGATTGGTTTGCAGTGTCCCAGATTCACTACATTGGCTAAGCTTGAGTAGCAAAGGGAAAAAAGATACATTAGCATAGTAAACAAAGTGATGTTAAATAAAATGTAAAATCAAGTTCATATTGTAAGGCGTAGACACACACAGCAAGCTACAAATGTTCATTAGAGTCACTGAAATACCAACAATAATCCCTGTAAAGAAACCATCTGCATAACAGCCTCTAGATTTACTGCTCAGTGGTGCCTCATTGTATTGAGAGGTGGAAGCACATGCAAAAATGTCAACAGCAATCCAAGAACATCAATAATAAAGAACAATACAAGGGCAGAGACAAGATTTGAGACAAGATCAGGCACAGTAAGATGTGACCTATGCTAACAGCTAATCAAAAAAAGGTGAACAAAAGGTTCTCTACTTTGAATAATGTGACATTTGAAGTGAAGCTTCAGCACCCGTGTCGAGCGAAAAGAGGCATGTCAGGTGACGCCCCGGCTTGCATCGTTATAAAAAGATCATGTGACAGGTGACAAATGAGTACACGTGATTGTTTGGTATCGTTGAGAGGTCGGCTATTGGAGCGTACATCAGTTATGTTGTCAGAGTTAGTAGTTAAAGTTCAGTTAGTTCAGCATGTGTGCTCACTGCTGCCACCTAGTGTGTGTTAAATCTGTATAAGCATAAATTCTCAAATCTAAACCTATGCGAGCATTAAAATCAAACGATCCAAATCAAATCAGAACCGCACTAACAAAGTTTAATATTGAATGAATGAACCACAGATTTTCTACAGATAGTTTTTCAGAGTTAGTCAAAAGATCTACTAGATACCAAAAATGTGTTACATAAGTACATGGAAGATTCATTTTTTATATAATACACTGCCTTTTAAAATATACCGCAAAACTGTAACATCAAACTAGAGCTGCAATTTTGGAGATGCTCTGAACCTGTCATCTTGTCATTATTATTTTATTATTAATAATAATAATAATAATAATCATAATAATAATAATAATAATAATAATAATAATAATAAAGTAAACATTGTTGATTAGGTTTTTAATGCAATCTTTAAACTAAAAACTCGATGCACCTTCTGACAGGTGATCATATAATTAATACTATTCACATCATCTATCAGTGGTTGTAATGTTACGTCCGGTCAGTTTATGTCCGTGAGCTTGATCATAAGTTGATGTAGTAGGTCTAGCATTTAATTTTCAGCTTGAGAGCTGACTTCATTGTTTCATGCATCATATTATGTTTGGTATAGTGTGCTTCATGAAATGATCTGTCAAATCCTGTTGCTTTTATCCGCCGCACTGAGTGTGCAACATGGTGATAGTGTGAGAATGCAGGGATGCCATGTTGCTTCAGGGTAACTGTAATATAACAATGAATTCAGCAACAGCAGAAATAAAACAGACATAAGCTCACCCAGGTTATGCAACAAGATAACGGGCTCACCTGAGCAAATCCATTTTAAATAGGTTCCAAACTAGAAATTAGGTTTTCTGAGCATTTAAATTACATTTTGATAGAACATCAGAACAATAGCTTGAACATCATATGTTGTAGCTAAATTGTAGTAAATATGAAAAGAACATACTAAAATACCTAATTTGTTATGATTGAGTAAATGATCTCAGGCTTTTTTGTTGTTGCTGCTGATGAGGATGATAACCAGATTTTTGTTCATTGTGACAAATATTAAATACAAACGAGATCAGGACTTTTTCCATTATGCTTATTTATAGAAGGGCTGGACAGTTTAATAAAATGAACATTGATGTGTTCATTTTAGAGGCTTAAAGAATAAGGAGAAGCGTTTGCCTCTAGGATATCTTTAATACTTTCTGGAATAAGTGCTTTCATGAAATCTCTAAATGCTTTCTAATGGGACATTATATCATTCCTCAACAATCACTGAACCTAATGATCTTCACCAGATGCTGCCTGTGTCATTATTATCCATCACTGAACATAACAACTGACAGCAGACATTGAGGGTTGAAAACATTGCTTGGCTTTATCCAAACATAAATTCATTGAAAAATAGTTGTTTCATAAGCTACTTATGTCATCGCTTAGAGCTTAAGGTTTTAGGCTCCCTTTTCCAAAGTAAGAATATCTGCACATTAGTCTTGATCAGTTCTGCAGCTTTAATTTAGTTTTTGGAGTATTTAAAGGCTTTGAGAAACAATTCCAGTTTCCTGTAACAATTGTTCCTAGATAGACATCTATCAATTAATTTTGAATATCCAGACAGACAGACAGACAGACAGACAGTCTGTCTATGCAAGTCTTTCCAATCATTGTATAAGGAGCAGTCCTCATGTGGAACATAGAAAACTCAAAACTGATTTAATTTTGGAGCCAAGTCTGAACAGAATGAGAATAAAACAATTGAAAAAGCAGCCACACTTGGCATTTAGACAAATCGAAGGAGAAAATAAACTACGTGTCCTAAGTGAAATTCTATTAGTATTGGGTGAAGTTAAACAGAAAACTAAACCGAACTCAAAATAAAAAGGATTTAGTTGTCACGATGAGTGAGTGTGGAACTGACTTGCTGGTAGGGTACAGCAGTGTTAACTATTTGTAAGGTTTGGTGAGGTTGTTGTTATTGTTTTTTGGTATTCTTCTTGGATATCAGGCTGTATATTAGCATATACATCATATTCTCTGTGAGACTTGCCATTTAACAGCTTAGAATTACTGAATGTTCACTTTTGTGCGTTCCGTCTACCTAATATGTGTTATGGGAAATCATCCTCATGTAGAAGCTTTCTACTTCATTGCTTACACGATCATTTAAGCTTTAACATTCTTATAATCATCTGACTAGTCACAGGTCCTACTCATGGGTGATGTGCGCTTTTTTGAGGCAGTTCACTAACTAATTGTATAACCCAGTTAAAGCAAAATAGGCAAACTTAATACAGTTATTTTTCTTTAGAATTGGTCTTTAGGAAGTCTTTCAATCAGTGTCAGACTGTCTTGCTAGTAGATCCCACCAAAATGGGAAGCATAGTAGTAAGGTTTTGAACTAGAGAATATGAGGTCACAAGTTCACGCTCCATTACCATAACATTGCCACTGTTGTGCGCCTGAACCAGGGCTTTAACGCTCAACTGCTCAAAATGGTCACTTTGGATAAGGTGTTTGCAAAATGCCAATGAATGTTACACGGATGTGATCTGGGTCCAACGAATGCCACAAAAACAGCAACGTTTCCCAGACTGGTTCAGCGACCATCCATCTGCTTCACAGCCTGTTATTCAGCGGGGTTCATTAAACTGTGCTTTAGACATGCTTGGTAACCCCCATTTTATGTTCAACAAGTATATTTGTTCCAAGGCAATGGTATACCTGTAACGACACTGAAATATTTTATTTGACAGGGCAGACTTTATTATTGGTGAGTATTTCTTGGTCTGTATTACATATGGCAGTACATTTAGGTTCACTATGTTTGGTTTATAGTACAACATTAAAAAAAATTGTTCAATATCGACCAGCTACAATCTTCAACAACACAACAATCGACTAATCTTCAACAATAAACTGACATGTAAAATGTGACATCCCCAGAAGATAAACACAAACATGACTGAACCCTCGTAAACTCACACCATTTGACATTGTAACAATGAATTATTTCGTGCTGCATTTGACCTCGACACTGAAGTAAAAAAGGAAAATGACGTTGTTGAGGTAATGACGGTGCCTTGTGTCAAGTCGCCACAAAAGTGCAATAGAAGGTCATGGGTTCAAGCTTGATTAGTACCAAGGTTTCTTAAAAATGTTGTCATTGTAGATGATGTGTGTGTGTGTGTGTGTGTGTGTGTGTGTGTGTGTGTGTGTGCTATTGTTTTATTACCTATTTTTGTGTTGCTGCCTAAAAAATTGATGACTTAAGCCATATGAAATGTAATTCTTTTTTATATGTGGAGGAGATAAAACCATGTTATTGTGTGGATTAGGAAGGACTGGATTTTAGAGATATAGTAGCTACATTATCGTTATATTTTATATCTTTATTTAGCTATATTCGGAGTTCCTTCTTCATAACGCAGTGGAAAAAAACTACTGTTCTTTTAATTCTGGACAGTGGGCAGAGCAGATGAAATGCAGATGATTGCAGTGAAATGCAGATTATGTTCTTCACTTCCAGGAATATTTCATTCTAAAGTGCATTCAGTATGTAACAGTAATGAACTGCTACATCAAAAATACTAAAAAGCAGTGAGAAAAGCTAAATTGCTATACTTCATACTTTATACTACAACAGCAGTTCTCAGAACTCTGTCTGAAAGGGTCTCAGACAAATCACCACTCCACTAATGTCTTACAGTCAGTTTGAAAAAAGCTTTTCCAGCGCCATTACCTTTGGGCAGATATAGAAGACCATCCATATGACATCCCTCCACCAAACCACAACAACAACTCTTTATTGTTGAGAGGAAAGTATACAAGCTATTGGAGACAGAACCTCCAAAAAGCAGCATGAGCAGATCCTGTCTCTGTAACCCATCTCGAAGCATTGTGCGTCTGTGTTCATAGACATCTTTAACATCTCTATAAAACATGCTATGTACCAGAATGCTCCAGATTCTCCCATCATCGTTCCCATTGATCTGGACTACAGACCTACAAATCTATTAAATAGTGTTCAGTTCCATCTCAAGTTCATGACCGATCTTCTAGCATTAGATAGCACTAGATCCCCTGAAGTTGGCCTTTATAACCAACAGGTCTGTATACAAATCAGGGAATATTGCTCTCTAATTTATTCCTCAGAATTCAGATTGTGTCCTAATCATTACTTTTTTTTCTTTCTCAGTGGTTAAACAGATTGTGATCTATAACACATTTACATTATTGATAAATCCTGGACGGCTCTTGGCAAATATATTATAGTAAACTCAATGAAATAGACTTTTCCAAGAACAATTCAAATTTACTGTAACAGAACTAAAAGGTATATAATTAAATGAAATTTAATATCATGTTTATTGGAAGGATCATAGAAATTGGAAATATTTATGGCGATTATGAGGCTTCATTTTAGCATATGCATTTTTAAGCAGTCGTTTGTTCTGACTTTAGCACTATCTCGTGCTCATTCATACACCCACACACATTGCCTGCCTGCCTGCCCGCCCGCCCGCCTGCCTGCCAATAGACAAATGGCAACAGACTGGAATCTAACCTTAATTATTCTCCCTTCTCCCATCGTTGGTGCAGGTAAATCCTGGTGGTTAGAGAACTGGGCTTAAGATTGGAAGGTTGACAGGTCACGGCTGAAGTGCCCTTAAGCTAGGGACAAAACCCATAACTGCTTGTTGGGTATCATGGCTAGGGCTGCTCACTGCCATCTAGGACAAATCTCATGAATGTAGGCGAAATCTCTTTGTGTGTAAAAAGCACAGTGGTAAAAAAGAGTATAAATTCTAAATTAAAAAAAGATTTTCCCCAGTAGATGGCTAGTCTATATTATTTTCATAGAGAGCGCACATCATATTGATAAAATCATCTGCACATCGTGCACAAAACATTTGTGCATGTGTGATCCATCACTGTGATTTAGCCTAGCAGGTTACATACACTGCAATCATTTGTTCCACTCTCCATGAACATCTGCATGGTCACCTATATGTTATCCTATAACACAATTTAATACGCTTATTTATGAAGAGCCAATCGGACTCTGTCAACTATGTCTCATTTTGCCAAGACTTAATACACCGTAGCCAAGGTTTCTGTGAGATCCATTAATTGATGACCTGCAGAGGAATACGTGTCCACAGCCTGGTGGTTGGTGATCACTGTTGTACAGAACAAAAGAATGCTGAAACATGCATTGTCCCTGTAAAGAAACTATGTGCAAGTTTTCTAGTTATGCAACATTGTAATGGTTTGTTTTAGAAAGTAACAGTTATATTCATGCTCAGTTGTTAGAGCTGTGATAAAATAGTATATTTAATGTCAATTCAAGAGACAGCCTTGTGTAACTCGCTTACCAAGTGGGTGCTGCTGAACTTAACACTGTCAGGGAAGTTGTTGTAAATAAATGCTATTGGTTGTTTAGTCTATATTTATTAAGTTAGAAAAGAATTTTGGCCAGCATTTCTGATTCACCCTGCCGCCCTCCTTGACATAACCTTCTTATTTATCTAGCCTTAGGACCGGCACAACAGTTCACTGGTTTGTTGATCCTAGTGGCTAGAGTATCAGCCAGACAACCAGTGGCAACAGTAAGGGCCTTCAGGGCACTGCACAGCTTGATTTAGGGCATGTCAGTCTGCAACTGGGAAAAATATGTCTTGTGCAGGGTGTAAGACAGACTTGAGACACTATGTGTGAGTGCACTAACAGAAAATCATGGTGTATCCCCAGGGCGCAAGATATAAAACACTCCAAATCCATCAAAAATATATTTGAGTAATCATACTGGAATACCAAAAGTGTGTCCAGTATAGAGATAGTCATCCTTTGACAACAGCATTCAGAAACACCACTGCCTTTTTCATTATGTTTACTCGATGTGCATTATCGACACCATTCGTTCAGTACCAAACTAGCATGTAATTAATAAGAAATAAGAAACACCTTACAAAACCTTGTCAGTGTTCAAATGACATTAATTAGCCTTTAAATGCTAACAATGATGATTAAAAAGGTCACTTTTGTTCTTTGTTCGTTTATCACACTGGCAAGGACAAGATATGTGTCTGAGCAGACCACGGATGTTGTTATCCTCATGCACATGTAGTCCATGAAATAGTATCTCCAATGACCTTGTCATTTTATATTCAGCAGCTAAAAGGCGATCAGCAAGTTTGCTACTTGTGGAATCATCTAAAACAAACAAGATCGTAGAAAAGGGCAATTACTAGAAAAAAAAACATTACAAAAAAGTGGCTGGCAGAAAAAAGAAACCGAAACACAAACAATAACCAATAACCTTGAGGCTGAGCTAGAAACTGTAAGGATGGTTTTATCTTTTAGGACCACAAAGAGCAACTGCAGAGTTCAGTGAAGTATTCCTTATCAGGCCACCTTTTACTCTGTCGACTTTCTCATACAAAAGTCTTTAGGGCTAGTTTAAGATTCAGATTGCCTTTGAAGACTAGAGACACTACACATTTTACAGTACTGGATGAGTTCCTATACTTCATTGACACTCTGCATGACTGTAATTCCTTCCAACAACATTTAAAATTTGTTTTGGCATCAAGTCATTATACCAAGAGGACAAGTTTTTTGAATGTATATTTCAAAAAATATTTACAATCTTTCTTTGAAAAATACATGTAATAGTTTTTCCCAAAAATCTGTTGACAAACTGGAGATATTTTACTTTAATACCAGATTATGATCAATTCGTCTACATTGACATCATCTATTTAAAAGCCCAAATGCCGTAATGTACATTAACAAATGAATTAGCACACAGTGTTACATCAATAACAGCAGCATTGACTGAGCGATTATAATGCAACACCTTATAAAACATAAGTGAAAATGTTCAATGATCTCTGGTTGTGCCCTTTGCCGAGTAAGATCTCCCCAGATAACCAGAATCATTTCACAAAATAAACAGTAAAGGAGAACGTTATATTCAGTGCAATCTAGTTTTGTGGTATTTTCAACTGATAGCATCATTGCCTCATACCAAGAATGTTCTGGGTTCAATCCCCAGGTTGGGCAGTTCATGTATCAACGTATCCGGTGTCCACAAAAATGCAGTCAGGTTAATTGGAGACACTGAATTGTTATATAGGTGAGTGTGTGTGTGTGTGTGTGTGTGTGTGTGTGTGTGTGTGTGTGTGCCCTTTCGAATAGACTGGCACTCCAGCACCCATGACCCTGATTAGAGAAGTGTACTTCTCAGCCCAGCACCTCAGAGATAAGTCAGTTATAAGGTCATTTATGCTTATTCTCAAAACAATTCCCCCAATAATCTGCAGATCATTGAATTAAAATTCTTTGCCGTGTTGCTTGATGTCTCCGGTGTTAAGAGTATTAAGAGTTTTGCTTTACCGCCAATCAATTATGTGGCAGAGACGGGATTTGAGTTCACAGCCTTTTGATTAAATGTCAGTGACCTTGGTGTTACACAACTGATCATCTTTTTTAATTATGTAACGATGTTTTCACCCTCATAGGCACAAGATAGTGTCTTTAATTTCCCCACTTCTCAAAAACATTCCACTACTTTTGTGATAGGATATGCTCGTTTTAAATTACTGATTGCAATTAGAAAAAATGACCCTTCGTAATTAGACCAAGGTGAAAGAGATAAAGAATAAACAAATTTGTTTATTCACACAAACAAGTCAGTGGCATAGACTACACAGTCTGGGTAAATATTTGCCTCATATATTATATAAACGTTTTGATTTGTTTAATGTATTGTTTTTGTGCGTCTAATTACTTAATTGCTTCGTTTCCTCTATTGTGATGCTAATTTCCACCATGATTAAGAAGAGCGAGACTGAAACACTCATGTGCAGTTACTGACAGTGTAATTTCACCTGTACAAGGCAAGATCATATGTAGACCAGGTTCTTACCTAGACACTCTTGACCCTGTTCACAATATCCACCAATTTTGTGCGTCCGTCATCACTCCAGCCACCAGAGGTCCCAATAGAATCTATCAGACTTGTTCCATTGTATGAACGGGTCAGCCTTTGTTTGTTTAGACACCCAGCTTATAGATGATGAGCTGAAAATGTCAACTGTGCTGTGTTGGTGTGTGTTTTACCTCTGCGCCACCTGAGCACCGCAGAGTCAAATCAAACTCCATGTGTATTTTTAGCCAAAGGAAAGAAAATGAAAGCTTCTTTGACGAATGAATTTAATTAAATCTAAATAATATTATGTGCAACAGTACTACTACTCGTACTGTAGGAATGTTAGCATGAGCATCATCAAGTCTAAGGATTTACTATTGGCATGCAGCTAAGCCCAGAGACAAAAATACATCGTTTAGCACTAGCTATTTTTAGTTTATTGTTAGCACTAGCTTTGGTTTTAATCTCAGTTTATCTGATTGTGAAAAATAGAGAAAACAGTTGCTAAAAATATACATTTAAATCACACACCAGGCTATAATTAATAGTTTGGGTCTTTACAACAAGTTTTCTTTACAAGTGTGTGTGTTCTATAAATGTCAAATGTTAGCATAAATGCTAAAGATCTGTCAGATCATGAAACTCTGTTTTCAGAATATTCGGTATTTACCTTGGCTATTATCTGACCTCTGGATGTGCTGCTCATGTGTGTGTCGGTGTGCAACCCAGCATTCATCTGTATCTGAATAAGACCTCTGTGCTGCGGTTGATGGATGTTTTTAAGGCTTCGCTTCACACAGAAAAGCTAGAGAATTTTTTAACAAGGCTGGAAAGCAACATGACCGCCCGAGTGTAGCCGAGTAGATCGGAACATGAGCAGATAAGAGCCATACACAGCTGCAGTAAATCAGTGTGACTTCAACCTGTGACTGATGTGTTTAGGCACAGTGTAGTGACTGAAACAGCAAGGTCTATCGACGCTTTGCTCTGGAGGTGGACACAATGATGAATGACGGTGTTGAAAAAGAGACATACTGCAAAACTCAGTATCCTCAGCATCTAAATAACTTTTCTGAGAAAGAAATATAGTTTTTAAATAAATTAACTTGTGTATTGTAGTGGTGTAGTGTGATCTATATAGGCAAATATATATGAGCGCTTACACAGAAAACCAAAACCGGTCACATTCATAGTCTGATTAAATGGATCAAATTGAAACAAAAATAAATAAAACATAAATAGCAAGATTTACACACAATACATTTATTAATACAAATAACTCAGTTAAAAAGAAGATTTACAGTCTTAAAAACATAACATTCAAATTTTAATAGGTTTAATAACTACAATTAGATAAAAAAGGAATGTGTATATTTTTTTTTTACATTTTTTTCTCCACTGTGGTCTTTATACATTTGCACACACTAGTGAACACACACTAGGCGGTAGCAATTAACACACTTACCCGTTGCAGAAGGCAGCCCTAGCCACAGTGTTCAGGTAGCAGTGAGGGGTTAGATTCAATGCACAAGAGCACTTCAGGTGTGATCTGGCGACTCTCGGATATGACCCAGTAACTTTCAGATCACAAACCCAGTTCTCTAACCACCGGGCTACTGTTGCTCCCTAAACACCGTTGGTAATGCAAATTCACATGATTGTGACAAACAATACTATTCTTAAAACTGTGTATTTTAGAAACTAAAGTGCTCATTTAAAAAAAGATTTAAAAAGGTTAATTCTTACCTATTAAAGCTCTGCTTTTCGGCTTGCATGTGCTTGCATAAGGACACAGATAACACGCTCGCTCTTTTAACTAAGCTTAACTCAAAACACAGCTTAATTGGAATGACAGTAATGAGCAAAAACATTTTGTATTTCCAAAATATGCAACAACCCTTTGGCAATACTAATCACAAAATAAAGTAGGAATAAAATAATCAAAGCTGTCCTTTTGTTAATACACTGCTGGAATAGAAGGGGGGACGAAACACAGTTTTGATGAACAGCTCAAACAGTCAATAAAGATACTCATTACAACAAGTTCTCATTATTTCATTGGTTATTTTATTTTGAATTTGGCAGACACATAAGAAATGTATAAAATGTATAAAAGTCAGATCAGACAGAAAAGATATATAACATCAGATTTTATGATAGAATAAACAGAAATAGTGAAGTCTGGGCAACATTCAAGCTGACATTTAGTAATAAAATTACATTCATGTGGGTCAGTAACATCTAGGAAACACTGGAGTAACACTATGAACATAATACTAGTCAATTTATTTTAAAAATCTTTCACTTGCTCCTGTTAAAAGGCTGCCACCGCAAATCATGCAAACCATCCACTTTATAGACCGGTCGTCATTTTTACACTGAATTCCATTCATGATACAACATTTCCCATTGATCTGGGCTTGGGACCAGCACTACAATTTACTGGTTCATAAACTAAACCAGATATCTGGTAGAAAACCCCTCATATGCACAGGTACGCAAACTTAACACAAAAATGGCACAGACTGAACTGTCTTGGGATCAAACCCAAACATTTTCTGCTTTTAGGAGACAATGCAGACCAAATGCAGACCAAACCAGACTGAACAAAGACAGATTGTTACACCATTCACAAGGTATATATGATTTAAGTCAATTTTCCAAATTTCCTAACTAATTTTCTTCCTCTGCTGGCCATAATTTTGTTTATGTTAGATTGTGTAAAATCTACTAAATAGAGACTTTCTATAATGAGTAACTTGTTTTCTTGCAGCTGTATAATTTCTGCTTCGTGGCAGCAGTTTTGAGAAACAGTTTGCATAAATATTAATATGAATAAAGTATAAATGCACCACTATGTGCAAAGCAAATACCATTAGCATAAAGTTTAAATCCAAAAACTGCAGTGGACCCCTCAGAACCTTAATGTTAACAACACTGAACCTGTTTAGGATACATTTCGCAGTTCCAATCAAAACTGCTGAGGCACAATCACTAAGGAAGGATGGTAATGATCCGATAATGAAGGAAGGGTGGCAATGGTCTGATAACTAAATACGGATGGTAATGGTATGACAAACAATGAAGGATGGTATAGACACAAAAATATATGATCTGTGACCTCCTCATCCGAATTAATATTTAAATATTTGTCTCTGTACATTTTTACATGATGTAATAACAAAGAACATGTTTGTTCATATTAAAATCATATTACTTTTTAAACGTATTATTTGAATGGCATGGAATATTAAAATATGTAATAACTTATTTTATATGTATTGTACAGCACAAGCACAATTTATATGAGTTGTGTCCCATGGACTTTTTGTGTGGAGTTAGCATGTTCTTCTCGTGTCCACGTGGCTTTACTCTGGGTACTCTGGTTCAGTCCAAAAACATGCAGGTAAGGCAAATTAAGAGTACCAAATTGTCTATTTGTTGTAATTTATGGATATTTGAAACGTGTGTGAAGAATGACCGTTTTCGTCATGAAAATGACCTAAAGTCTAAAAATCTAAATCTCATTTTAGTTACAGCACTCTTCTAATATATAGTTATTACTATAACCAAGTCTAATGTAATTTACTTAGATAGGCTATGACCATCATCCCATTTGGGTGTATGTGATCTGCAAGGATGAATGCCTTTCTAATGGATATATGGGACCAAAGATTGCCTAAAAACATTTCACAAATCATAATGCCATACCATACCACCAGCCGATTATGTTTGTCCAGCAATAGTTGTGTTCTCTTTGTCTCCCGCCTGACACGTCAACGTTTATCTGATGACTCATCAATAAAAACATCACACATCCAATTCCAAAAATGTACTGAATCATTTTCTACTTATACAAACCTTTTGCTTCTGAGCCCAATTTTCATTGCATTATGTACTTTTATGGAGCTGAAATGACAATAAAGTCTTTCTGCCCCATTTCCATTCACTTTGGCGACTAGCTGCTGCACTGTGGTGTGTCAGTTTGCACATCTAAACCTTTGTGGTTGATGTGCAGATCTCACATCACACACACACACACACACACACACACACACACACACACACACACACACACACACACACACACACACACA
>JAOTRQ010063167.1:0-23687 GCA_028565875.1 Hoplisoma paleatum
CTACCTACCTACCTACCTACCTACCTACCTACCTACCTACCTACCTACCTACCTACCTACCTACCTACCTAACTAACTAACTAACTAATCTTCTCTGTCGGTGGCTGCAAATGATTCCATTAAAAAAACATTTTCGATCAGGTCGGACTGAACCTGTTGTGGTTTGTTGTGTGTTACACTTTTTTTGCTGAGGTAATGCAATTCTCAAACCTGTTCTCCTCCGTGCCAAATCCCAGCGTCATGGTTCCCAGTGATGCCATTAACTGCATCGTTAAACTGTACTGATTCCTCGGGGTCCACTCATCGCACTTGATCTGTATTTTAAATCCTTTAAAATGTTTGCGCGTGCCAAAGCTACTCATAATTGGCGATCTCAGGTACCTCAAAATGTCTCACAGTCCCCTGAAAAAGAAGGACAAACAATTGCTGTCTTTGTTGGCCCGTCTTTGGATCTCACACAGAGTTAATATAGACTTTTCCCGCTGCTTTTGCCAGCAGTCTGAAGTCATTTAATGAAGTGGCGCTAACTTTGGAAAGGACCAGTGTACTGCTCGCCACTGACAAAATGGAAATAACGGCTGCTGGGTATATACATACATACATACATACATATATTTGTGTGTTTCCGTGTGTTGGATAGGGCCAGGATAGCAAGATGTCTCAATAATGTGCACAAGAACCCTATTGGGACATATAAATGGAGCTGACGTTCTCCAGCTGTAGATTGTGATTGGCACCTGTCTCAGTGGACAATGTCACCTAAGATTAGATCCCTCACAGAAGCAGTGATTGTTTTGTAGGACTGGCCCATATTAAAGAGCTAAACTATTTCATAATCAAGGTGGGGGGTTTCCAGATGCACAATGTAAAAACTGAAACGAGTTTAAAAGCGTCACATCTGGCATTTCCATTCAAGTGCAAAATCTTTGCAGCGTTAATGTCTGTGTATATAGTTCATGCGTCTCCACCCATACGAAGCTGTAATACATGACATATACACACCTTAACCAATGTGTAGTTTTCTACATGTAGTATGTTATATATAAGATGATGAATGATTATAACATACATGCACGACTGACCACAGTGGGCCCAGATCCAACAGCTTAGATTGCAGACTAACTTATTATAATACGGGTTCTGATTAAAGGTGTCACACAGGATACACAGTGCAGGATACACAGTTTGTTGCATATGAGACGACATAGGCACAGACCGACTAGTTAGAAAGGTGGTCGTAATGAGTTGTGTAGTATTGCACAGTTATCTTAATGGCTGAGCAAAATATTTCTCAGTTGATTCTAAGTTGATTTTGTTAATAACTTGATAGAACTTGATAGAAAACGTCAACACACCATCTTAGAACTAAATTTTACTGTACCACAGTCTGGACACTGAATAACGTGACTGAATAACATGGGACTGTGCATTTTTTATTGTGCAATTTGTGTTTGTTTACAAGGAAATCGTGCAGTTGTACCTTTTGATTACTGACAGAAGGTCTGTTTGTTTATTATTGTTAATTATTTATTGTAAAATTAATTAATTTTATTGCAAACTTTTAAAATGATATGTTATGTATAATGACAATAAAGCGATTCCGATTCTAATCATAAGGTGATTTGTTCAATCTTATCGTCCTGCTCTATTCTGTACCATCTCTGTATCCGTGTCATTATCTTTTCGTCACTATCTAATTTCTTTCTGGTCAGATACACAGATCTTGAATCACACCGTTGTCGGTCATAATCTCTTCTCTTCACATCCTCGGTGTCATCATGTTCGATTTTTGCTCCCTGGCTGTCTCTGAGCCGGGTGTATGGCGGGAGCACTGTCAAGATGAGATACGACCATCCGCCTCTCTCAGAGGACGCCTTGTTCACACGGAGTCTCTAAGCCGCTTTACAAATCCCAACACAATGTGGTTCTGTGCGGCTCTGAATTTACAGATATGCATCCACGATACGCCTTTCAGAATCTGCCGCGGATGACGTGTGGATTTTTCACGTGCCACCGTGAGCCTCTTAAATGTAGTAGATTCGTACTGATGAAGTCGAACGCTCGCCAGATGAGCGCGCTACCTCGGAGAAAGGTCGGTAAATACAGGTCTTAATGAGGTTATGGAGAGGCGACTGTGTAATATGGACGTCAGCAGTGCTGATGTTTACTGAGACCTGCCGTCTCGGTAGCATGGCACACATCCGATGACCCCATTGCCTTTATCTGTCTTCAATGGGTTCATCATTTGTCAAAGTTGGTCTGCTTATTAAATTTGGTGCTGCAAGAAAAGTTAGCTGGACACATCATATACAGTCATTTTAAAGTAGAACACCGGACACTGACAGTGTCGCATTTAACTCAAGTAGTTGTCTGAAGATCACTGGTTTAAGCCTCATCACTGATCACTGGTCATCAGGCCTCGAGCAAATCCGTTGTTCGCTAGAAGACCCTTACAGAGACTCTGAAGTGTCCAGTTTGAAGTAAATTTAGCCTTTGCCTTCCTAACCACAAGGATTCATAAACTAGTGTATTGTATTGCCACTCCTAAGCTTGGTTAAGAACCAAATAAGAAAAAAAAATCAATAATGTGGCTCACAATCCGCTGTGGACGACACCAGGTCTGTCATAGTTGTAAAACTGCTGGAACACTGGACACATTGTTCACCGTATATACAATCTTAATCCTGTTTTATATATATTTATATATATTATAATCTCACTCATTCATTGGTAAGCAAACAAATGTTCTTCTGAAGAGTTCGGACCTGAAGAACCCAAAGAACTCTTACTATTATTACTATTAAGCGTGGTTGTTGTTTTATAGCAAGTGTGTACGTCTGTGTCAATTGAATACCGTAGTCGATGTGAAACCCCCCAGCACAGCCTGACATGCACCTGAGAAATGTTCTAACTACATGAAGTGCAGATGCGGACCACAAGAGGGAGCATGATCGCTATCAAAACAATGACGTATGCACGATTGTAAATATAGTTTTTACTCTCTGCATATGGCGGCACCTTGATGTCTAGAACATCACAACCTTTCTAGCTCATGAAAAACGAACCACGTTTATTCGCTAGGTAATATTATAGATAATATGTTATGGAAGTATAATTCTGGCTTATCGGTGAATATATAAGTATTTTTTAAGTACACGGAAGAAGACATTATGTCACATGCTAGTGCTTTGTGCCACCTCACCCCATTGGTTTGAATGGCATGATGCTAACCGTGTTAGCTTCGTAATAATTCGAATGACTTGATTTGTTATCAGACGAGCTTACGGTTTATTGTCCATGGACTGTTGGTAACGACGTGCATAAACATCGACAAAGAACATGTAGACAAGGGCACTGAACAGAACTCATGAATCGGGTTGCCAGGTTGTAAGAATGTGTCTAAAATGGAATTTCTCGGCATGTCACAAAGACAGAATTCACTGCATGAGTTGCATTCTCACTCTTGGCACTTTGTTCAGGAGGAAAACAACTTGATAGTGGTCTGTGTGTGTGTGTGTGTGTGTGTGTGTTTACTGTTTATGGGTCGGTAGGTGGTGTTACGGGGTGGAGACGAGATTGATGAAACAACGTCGCGCACACCCAGCTTGTGTGCCAGTATTCTAGTTTGGTGGTCTTTTCGTTTAGAGGCTGTTAATTAGTGCAGAATGTGGAGGGGCGCACCAGGGGCAAGCACTGACGGAGAGTTCGGAGAGAGCTTTCAAATGTTCGTCTGGACAGTTGGGGGATGAACACATTTACATTCACTGACTCATGGATCCATGCTAAGTGGGTAACACAGTCACATCACAGCAGGAAGGTCCTGGCTTGGCTCCACCGGTGGGGCCGGTCCGGGTCCTCTGTCTGTAATGTGCATGTTTCCATGTGGGTTTCTACGTGGGCTTTACTCCAGGAGCTCCTAATTTCTTCTCACAGTCCAAAACATGCATTAATTGTAGATATGATATTGTCCATAACCATAGATGCATCCCGGACTACTCTAATGTAGTGCACTTATGTCGTAATGCACACTTTTATGGGTAAGCGTAGTCTCAAATGGAACACGACACTTCAGGGATGTGACGGGCGAACATCTGATCACGGTTCTCTCGGCCAGTTTTTATTCATAGATCGATTCAATCCATTTATTTTATTTGTGGCTTTTTGTGCGGAGTTTGCACGTTCTCCCAGTGTCAGCGTGGGTTTCCTTCAGGTACTCCGGTTTCCTACCACAATCCAAAAACATGCACTAGGTTGATCGGAAATGGGTAAAATTGTCCTGTAGTTTCACAAGATCCCTGTAGTGATAACGGGTTGGACGTTTAGAGAAAGACCTGGCAACCTACTCCGTAAAAATAATTGCTGAGTAACTCTGGGGATCAGTAGCGCCCCACAGAGGGGCCCAAGAGTCGGAAACGACTGGAACGGGTAAATACATACACATACATAGAAGTGATCTGGAAGTTTTTCAGCATCCATTTATTATGGCAGCGATCAGGTCAGACATCAGAACAGCATTTATTCTCCTCTGTATATAAACGTGCCTGATTAAAGCATCAAATAAATGCAACGTGATATAATGAGAACCTTCCTACAGATCCATCAGATCCGATCACACATGCATCGATGACGGAGAACGTTAAACATCGTTAAACATCGTTTTTATACTTCAGTGTGTTTTTCAGTTGCTGCGTCACCATCCAGGATAAACGTTTAAGACACGACGTTGACCAGGACATCGTTCGAAAGCTTATTTTCTGCTCATTATCACACGCCGGCAGAACCCCCCCCCCCCCACACACACACCCTTTAGCATTACATGTGCTGTTATTTCATCATGTATGTACCGTGGTATCATTTTCTCTACATCAAACACCAACAGAAAGGCATTGGAACATAGGAGTCGCTGAAAAATAGGATCTCCTATTTCACCCTATAAAAAAACCCCAACCCCGATAAGCCTTGTGCAAAATGCTTTCCAGAACGGAAAGTAAACATGAATACAGACTAGAAAAAAGGAGATAAAGTAAACAGGTTTATATTGATGTTAATTTATTTATAGGACAGTTCAGAATACACTGATACATGGCTTAATGGTGTCCGGTGCCTCGGTTTTAAAGGGCCGAGCAACAACGATGGTCATCGTTTTAATAAAGTGATGACTCGGGTTTGTTTCAGATCATGAGCTGGTGTTTGTGGTAAATTAAACGAATTATAAAGCTTTGCATAGACGCCGAAATAACAGAAATCTAAATGGGGAGTGAGTGAACACGGCCACAATTGGCCCCCGGGCCGCCTGATGTAGGAGGACGAATACTGATCAAGAAATGAAACATAATAAACACATTAGTGTTATTGGCTTTTGCATTTCTCCATTCGTCTGTTTCCTTCCGATCCGCACCTACATCCGGTCCTGCTTTTCTGCTCAGATTTATGGACCTGATTCTGTTTTTGTTTTTTTCTTTGTGACTCCTCGTTTCTCGTTAGAGTAAAAAAAGAGAATAGAAAAGAAAGAATGTGGCGATTTAGGTGAAGGTGTAGAGAATTTATGATCTGAAATGAGACGGAGCCAAACAACCCTATTAAAGCTAACAGCAGTCTACATCCCATCCAGCAGCTGGATGCACATGTTGTATTTTTGGATGGAATTGGATGTGACGAACCATTTCAGGTTCCACATAGCACGGGCGGGTCAAATCGGCCGTGTGTACAAAGAAGAAATTTTGGCTGGATGGGATGTTTTTTTTTTAAATACTAAACCGGTGATTGTAATCATTGTTTGGTACAAAAGCAGAAAACAGGAACGTATGAGAGTCCCTGATGTGTGAATTTAATGCTAGTCTAGTCTAGTGTGAGTGGAGGTTTGCCAGGTGATGGGTGGCTACCGGAGAGATTCTAATGCAAATCAAACCGTTATTACATCACAATACCACAGAAGTCGAAACGCCTTGTTTTGCCTAACACCAAATCAACTTATCTCAACAATCTCGACTCTGTTGTTCCCTATCATGCCCTTGGAAAAAATAATTGCTTCTCACTTTCTTACACTCGATGGTTCATCAGATACAGCAATCGAACTCGACACCGCACCGGGGTCACGTCTGGGTGACCAAAAACGATGCCGCCGGTCAGAACCGTACCTGAATAACAGCCGGTGATGCAGGACATCATACATCTCTATCACCGGATCCATCGTAATGATCGAAACAACACGGATGATCTTTTCATCACGGCACCTGTTAGCAAATGAACATTTTACAGTCCAGGTTGATGTTAGAATCTGAGCGTCTGGGTCACTTCACGAACTTGAGCGCTGCAACAACTTAACGATGCAACGTAAAGTCATGGCCTGGATATACCAGTAAATTAAACGGCTGCCGGTGTGAATGTGTGATTGTACACACGTCACGAAAGATTAAAGCCACCATCCATATAACGAGCCAGCCAGATTCTCCGTGATCAGAATCTACCCAAAATGCGGACGGTCCCCGGGTACCTGACGGATCTCGAACGGATCAATAAACAGTTACGAGACTGTACGGAACAGAGTCCTCCACTTCCTGACAGCTTCTGTGGGACGTTAAACCTCCAGAGGTGGACCAAGCCGCCGCTGATTAGCTGGAGGAGCCGATAACTATCGAGTTACTTTCCTCCGCAGTTTCTTAAATGTCAGGACCCTGGTCTGATGGAACTCTGGATAAAATTAATGTGGTAAACAAGACGACAGGTAGCTGGACGCTTCAGGAATAGCAAACGTACGCCGTGTTTAATCTTTAATCTCGGCTTCAAGCATCAGTCAGCTGGACTAATATAATCTACCCAGGATTCTTCACTCCGGGGTGACCTGTGAGTACCAGGACGCCCCATTAAGCCCATTACTGTTTGTGATTGCCATCAGGTCCCTGTCATAAAGCTTCAATCCAGTTCTCATAAAGCGTCGTTACAAAGATCGGCCAGCAGGAGGGAGGCGGACTTGCTCTTATTCGGCTCTGACTTTTCTTTGCCCCTCACGCTTAAAGTCTGAATTAATTTTTGCTTTATTTTCTGGTAAAACTTACAAGCCTGTGTCGCTCTCCGTCTCCACAGCTGCAGGTGGCGCTGTGACCATGTACATGTGTACTCGGAGTATACTTTTTTTTAATAGGGATCTTTTCTGCGTAATGCTAACAGGTCAAGTGGATCATTTTAAAAATCCATCCATGGTGAGACACACTGGGCGAATAAACCAAACACCTGAACGGGTCACTAGTCTGTACAACTGTTTAAGTGTAAATAATGTGTCAAATAATGTGTCGTTTAGGACAGATTATCTCATAAAACACTTCAGAACGTTTTGCACTACAACCCAGAGTTTTTATAGTGTTCAAAATATTAAACATCAGATCTATCAGATAAAAGGATTTATTTAGGTTGGAGATTCACGCCTTCTTGTCCTGACGATAACTGGCGTTCCTTCCCAACGCTTGGCGAGTGTGAGACGCCAAAACTCGTGAAAGATCGTCTTTGTTTACAGCAACTGAATGAAACAAAGCCACTGACATCTGCGTAATTGAAACATTAACATCCTTTACTGTGAATTCTTCTGTACGTTTCCCTTCATCCGTCTCATGTTTTTAAATTGTGTTTGTTTACCGAGCCGCGCAAACAATTTCTTATAATAAATATGCTAATAAAGACTTATCTCCCGCGCGCCTGATGTGTTGATTTATTCTATCACGTTAGCACAGAGGAAATAAGCGAGAAGGAGAAGGACGGATTAGCCGATACACGACCAGACCGACTAAACAGACATGCAGCAAAGGTTCTTTTGCTTTGGAGTTTGTATGTTCTTAGTGTGTTTACGTGGTTTACATCCGGGACTTTATTTATTTATATTTACAACATTACCTATGGAGGCAGTAAAGCAACAAGTCCAGGTCCTCAATCACACCCAGTGAGTGCAATTTATTCCCTACAAAATTGCTGCCCCTAAAAGTGCCGTGTGATGTTGCTCGTGTGCTTCGTATCACTTTTCTCCCTCAAGATTGGAAATCCGTAATCCTTCCCTCTGACAACGTCCAACACTATATATTCACGAAATGCATCGTCCGGCAGGTTTTCATTACGTGGAATACATTCGGTCGACATACAGCGGCCTATTGGGTCGACGCCCTGCACTGGGAATGTGAACAAGTCCAAATACATGAAGGTCAAATTCATTACAGATGATTTAAACCTCGGCAGGATTCCTTTACAGCCGGGCAACAAGATCCTTACCGGTCAATTTAAATGTAAATCTATACGAGAGCGGTGGAGTACCTACTCTGACCTTCTTCAACTCCTGGTCCAGATTTTGAAAGTAGCGGCTAAACGCCGTATGTCGAGCGTTGGCATCCGCGAGCTCATGGAACTAGACGAGACATCTCCATCTCTAACCGAATCTCATTAATATTCATTCGATACTAATTAGTGCCTGCGTGTGAAGTGTCTCGTTTAGCATTCACTCGGCATATTTGCACTCGATTGCAGAACGAAGAAAAATCTCGCTTCATTATTTAGTTTGTGTTCTTTACTCGTACGCTGGATGGTAGACTACTAACTTACCAACCGGCCAGAGTACGATGGGGTACTGTGTGTCTGATATGGAGGTCAGCGGTACTCTCAGTGTCCCTCATGGAACGGTCCTGGCACCATTCGTCTTCACCCTGTACGTGGCCGGATCAAAGCGCCACTTTCAGAAGTTCTGATGCCCATCGTCAGACTCACCGACGAGGAGGACAACAGACACTGATGTCCGATGAAGGACTTTGTGTTCAGATCACCTGCAGATAAACGTGAGGTGGACTCCTTCCTTCATCAAGCATCCACAGAACGGGCGTTGTGAGAGAAGACCTGGGTGTTCACTTGAGTAACAGACAGGACAACACCATGGTGCTCTACCATACATCTTATTTAGAGTACCAGGGGCACTCCTGAGGAACTTCTTTGACACTGTAGTGGCATCATCTACTTTTCTTTATGATTTAGTATGCTGGGGCAGCTGGGGTATCTATCCAACAGACATCCAGAGAATCAACAAGCCCGGTTGTGTCATGGGATGCCTCGTAGAGGAGGTCGGAGACAGGACAAGCTGGCATAATGGCTTAATGACCATCAATGGAGAGTTTCTTCAGCGCCAGGGTGTTTCACTCCAAAAGAGTGAAAGAATGATGTCAGAGTTCCTTCCTTCCAACAACTGAATATCATTTGTTGGTTGGCCCATGTATCTTTCCAAGACACCCCACCGATACACGATTTTTCCACCCTAACCACTAGGATGTACCAATCAGTGCATTCTAGTGTGTTCAGGGAGCAGTTGTGGTGTAAAAAAAGGCTGTGGCAAGTCAATAATGCAGATCATGATCCACCGACCTGATCCCAGCTGATATAGGGGCGGCAATGTCATTCATTACATTTCCATATGGGATATTCCTGAGACCAATCCGGTACACATTCAGCAAAAAACACACACAAAACTAAACAGGGAGGAAATAATACACGAAGCAGCAGGGAAACCAAACACAGATGCTCACAATAAACAGGGGAATCCCTGATTAATGGGCGTTCGTGAACAATGCTGAAGAAACCAGCCAAACACCACTAAAGATAAATGCACCTAGTGCATTGCGGCGGGAATTACATCTGGATTACAATATGCACCGATCACCGGATTTACTTTTATACCGTGGAACATGTTGACTCTCGGAGCGAGAAGGATCATCAAACGGTAACAATTCATTTCAGCTAATAAAAGTGACGGAACTGGTTTCATGATGGCTGATAAAATATTTCAATAAAAGCACGAGTTAAAAAAAAAAAGGTCTGAGGGAGTCAAAAAGAACATTTCAAAATGCAGGTTAGAAATACTTTCAATCAGGGGTAATGGAGTTTCTTTTTAACCATGCTCATGAACACACACACACACACACACACACACACACACACACACACACACACACACACACACACACACACACACACACACACACTCAGCCCATGGGCAGTGAAGTCTAATCGCTCAGACACAGAAAGCCATTATTACCAGCACCATTTGAAGAATAGTTCATAAATCACTTTTACCTGCAAGAAGTCAACGTTCATTTAGCATGATTTGTTCCCTGCAGTACAGTGTTAGCATATTGTACTATACTATACTATACTAAACTGTACTGTACAGAGGTTGTACAAAATGTCACATCTGTGTCTAGTGAAAACAAAAAGATTCATTATTCATGATTCGGTCACAATTGTACTAAAATGAATTCAGTGCTTTTATAACTTGTGTATTTTATTTCAGCAGCGTCATGACGAATGAGGACGTATAAAGAAACACTTAATAAGAATAAATATATACAAATACACATGCAGATACAAAACAATAAAATACAAAATTTAGAACCAAAAACACACAATACTGGTCAAGAGTTACTTAACAACATGTTGTGATCAGCGGGTCTTTAGCTGGATTGTTTTTAGCAGGGTATTGCAGACGAATCGTTTTGTGTGTTATTTACAGAGTATTTTGTGGTTTTGTTGAGCGCTTTACAGATCTAACAACAGAGTTGTGTTGTGCTCCTCTGTGTGGTTCCGTCCTCATGGACATTGCTGACTTGGTCTCTAAAGTTCCGCAACACAAACTTTTACTCAATTCCCTTCTGGAACTTTGTTGACCTTGTGCACTTTGTTTTTGCCGCTCATCTTCATTTCTACCCACCTGCACGTACCCTCAGGTCCCCGGGTGCTGCCCTCTTTGTGTTTCATAAATCCAGACAATCCGCCTTAGGGGATAAATCAGCCCGAGCCGAGGTCCAAAACTCTGCCAGTGTTTTTCCTGCTGATTCTTCTGCTTGGGTGAACAGAAAAGCCACCGTGTGTAACCGCACTAAACTGTCTGGCTCTCTCATGCTGGAGAATGGATGTCCACGTTAACTCAAAAACGTTGGATGAGCTTGACCAAGACATCCAAGTACTGCCCTAATAACTTCATTCCCCAGACCCTATGGCTTCTGACAACCCCCACCCCCCGACCACCACCACCACCACCACCTTAGTCTGTATTCAGCATAGCTCGTACATACAGATATGATGAGGATTTGATCGGCCTGACAAAGGCATTTTTACATCTTGCATGATTGGACCATAACTGGACCAAGCCATGTTGAGAAACTTGATATTAACTTTCTCTTAAAGATAAGTGTGCTGCACAAAATATACCCTACAGGTTTTATAACAAAGTTCTAAAGGAATAGAAGCAGAAACCCTTAAGTGTTCTATTAATGGAGTAAATTAACTCAGATTTTCAACATTCTTTCAAATAAAAAATAAAAAGAGTCATCTCTCCTTGGCCAGTTGGTTTGCTATACTAGTTGCATCCTTACATCTTTATCATATTAGTTTTATTTAAAAAAATGTGTTAAGGTACCTGAACGCTGAGGCTTTGTAGGCACAGAAAGAGTTAAACTTAACAGCAGTAAACCTTCAGTCACTGCAGTAAATCACTCACACCGGTTTCTCTTAGTTAAGCAGAGCGTCAGAGATTTGATGCAGCGAGGCACCGACCTCATGAATTACGCCGCTCTATATGCTGGCGCCAGATTGGACAGTTTGATCGTTTGAGTAGCACTAATGCAAAGCTTCTGGAATTTTCACAGCCACCAGTTAATGAGCGTGACATCACCGCGTAATAAAGCATCTTCACACACGGCTTCTGAGGACATCATGAACGGACGGCTCTTGTAATGGTTGGGCGACGTTCAGAGAAAGTTCAGATCTCAGAAGAACGTTGGTTATTAGGAGAACTTGGATAACAGAAACGGACTCTGCAGAAGAAACGCAGACGGACTGATGTTCCCGTTAAAGGTCACGATGGTCGTTTATTCCCATAAGTGTTCAAAGAGAACCGAGAGGTCCACATTGTCTTCGTGTGTGTATTAAAGGATGAGCAGCACATAGACACCAGGGACGCGTCTTTAATTAAAGTCATGAAGATCTGGTCCATACGCAGGTCAACCAACATGCAACATCTAAAGCTCTCACGTCAGTGATATTAGTGATGGTCCTGCATCAAATGATTAAACACACGCAGAAGACATTTTTAATTGTATTGACTGACTAGTGGTTTAAACTTTTAATTGATGTTTTAATAAGTGCTTAAAACTTTAGATTGCAGATTTATTCATTCATACATTCTGGGTGTGTGGGGGAGGGGAGGGGGGATCAGGTATTATAATAATCTTTTACATAATTTACATTATCATCATTTAGCAGATGCTCTTATCCGGAGTGCTTTCATACTAGTAAACATCACTAAATTAGAGATAATCATAATATAATAATGTTATTTATTGTGTTCATTATGATATTGATATTATTATTACTTTATTATTATATTATAGTAGTTAATAGTACTGTTATAACTCACTTTCTTTTTTATTATTTATACATATTATAAATGTGTATTTTTGCTGCAGTCATTAACACAGTTTAAATTTCAATAGTAGTTATTAATAATTATATTATCAGCAATATGAATATAGGTATTGATTGATTATTAGATTATTGTTAATGATAATGATTATTATTATAACTTGACATTGATTATTATTATTATTATTATTATTATTGCATTCCACAGAGTAACCAGATCATCAGAACCTTCCGGAACTGTCGATGTGTTTGTTAACGTGGCTCATTTCTGTCGAACTGTTAGAGCTGTTAAACATTCCTGCTAATAAGACGAGCAGAAAGATGTGGAACTCTGAGCTGTGATGAAACAATCACGGCGGTTTATTACACAGAGACCCGGAGCGCGGCGTGATGATGTGATCCGGACCACCGCCTGCACCAGGATCATGAGGGTCTGACCACGTTATTGATCCGTTCGGGTGCACATGACCTGCATTTCAAAGTGTTAAATCACAATCATGGTGGAAAGCTCAGCGGGTCAGACGGTGAAGCTGATTATGCCGTAATGTCATAGATGTAAAGAACATCAGTGCAGATGTGTGTGAGCAGAGGAAGCTGAATTATTTACATAAATAAATAAATAAATAAATACATAAAGGAAAGATCCAGCTGACTTAAAGATCTGTAAGTGTTAGCAGAGCGTCTACATCCATGCATAAAACCAAAACTCCATCCATTAATCTTCCCAGATTATCCATCCATTCATTTCATTCATCTATTGATGTATTTATTAATTTTACATCATCCATCATTTAACGGTGTTTTATTTATACATTTATTCATCTATTCTATCATACCTTCATTTATTCTTTAGTAAATCCATCCATTTATTTATTTCCCCATCCATCCATCCATTCATCTAATCATTCCCTCTTTCAAACATCACTTCAACTATTAGTACATTTTCTCTTCCGTATAATCATCGATCCATCTATTCATTCATCCATTCATTCATGTATTTTCCCATCATCCATCTATTCATACATCCAACATCCATACATCCATCCATTCTTACAGCTCATACTTCTTATACATAGCATTAAAAACCTCCATCTTTGCCAGTGTTTTAGTTGCACCTCGTGCCCTACGCATGCATCATCTCCATGCCGTCACCCCAGCATGCCACGGCCAACCTCGTCCCACTCCCACATTTTTTTTCACCCAGCCCTGAATTGAAGCTGTCAGCAGTGATTGATCGGCGCCGCGAACCAAAACCCCGCTGCTGTTTTAAGGAACGGGGTTCAGCATGTCAAGTACACTGAGTAGATGCAGACGGGTGAGAGAAGACTGAATCTGTTATCCCACTTCTTTATACCAAAGATACTTCATTCATCATCCTGTCACACTCCCCCCACCCCAAAAAAATGATAACGAAAACGCTCCCAAGATTTGGATTCGTGCTTTTATTATTTAGGAGGATATAAAGAGAGTAACGTCACACCAGCGTCTCAGAGTAATCTCAGTCGCCATTTGTAATTCTTCTCAGATCTGATTTACAGACTGTCGATGAAAGTTCGACTCTGTACGAAAATCCTTCTGAGCAAAACGATAGATTCATGTCTCATGTCCCGAGTTTAGTCTTCTGATGCTCTGTGTGAAAATCGTTACTCAAACACGAGACATAAAGGAAATGCTTTCATTCATCTTCACTTGTTCTTGTACTATGAGTGGCTTCCTCACATCTGTCAAAAAGCCATTTAATTCCTGACCTCCGGCACATTTCATCCGACGTCAGAGAGACCAAAAAAAAGAGAATTTGAAAGGGAGATCAGGATCATGTTTGGTTTAGCTAGTACTAGCATATTTATTTATATATATAATTATATATATATATACTTAATAGTCAGCACTCTTCTTATAAATCCCACAATTCTCAGCGGTACATCGGTACTTACTGCAGGCGCAGACGTTTCGCTGTGACAAATGAACCGGGGGCAAAACGGCGACCAGTTACAGCATCATCTCACCCAGTGTCGTCATGTTAGCACCATGATGGATTTGTTTTCTGTCTCACTACTGAGGTTCATTCGGTGTTCATTTATTTATCTGGGGAGGGTCATTCAGAAAAGAATCCATTTGTTATTAAAAACGTGTTGTTGGTTGGCGTTGCCATTTAGTCTCTGTTGGGTTCTTGCAACGATGTAAACACATAAACAGTGAAGAGTCAGATTTGTGAATGGGTGGGACAACACAACATTTAAAAAATATATAGGAGGGTTTGGAAGGGAGTTAATTATGTTTATAGGATTTAGGTAATAATAATATATCTAAAATATATTTTTTTGCTTTGGCTTACTAGCTAATAAGCAAGTGCAAAATGTTACAAACGCTTGAAAGATTTTGTTTGTTTTAGAAATTCAATCATTTCTGTTGTTAAAGTTTTTCTTTCCCCATTAAAGATCACAAAATCGACTTTAATGAATGTACGTTTGTCACAAGTTCAGTGATGTCGTTGCTCTGAACCTTCGCGATTCCTCGTGAGGTTTTTGATTTATCGGAGTTGTCGACTGATCTGCTCCAGAATGAATCGAGCGAGCTTGACCGCGCTCATTAAAAAGTATTTGGATCAGCTGTCTTGCCGCCAAGATGCAAGGAGAAGACAAAAAACTGTTACGTCTTGAGTGGCAATTTGTTCAACAACCACCTACGTGAAACTGCCATCGCTCGGAAGATGCTGGAACACAACTGACAGGGCGGATGTCTACTGTTCATCAAGCATTTATGTTGTTGTGGGCTTAGACACCTTTCTTCAACCTTTCAGGACTATTTCGAGACTCAAATAATATAAAGAACCACACACACACACACACACACACACACACACACACACACACACACACACACACACACACATATATATATATATACATACCCAGTGTAGCCTAGTGGGAAGAGCGTTGTGCTAGGAACCCCAAGGGGTTCAAATCCAGGCTCTGCTGCTGAGCAAGACCGTCTGCTCCCGGGGCGCCGTATGTTGGCTGACCCTGTGCTCTGACCCCAACTTCCAGACAAGTTGGGTTATGCGAAGAGAAACATTTTGTTGTACTGAACATCAGAATATGTATAATGACAAAAAAATAAATAATAATTTAATAATATACATTTATGTACAGATGATCAGCTGCTCCTGGAGGTCATGGGATCGAAACTCAGAGGGGGATCGAGTCTTTTCAATTGTTGCACCTAAGCTGTGGAACAACTTTCCGTTATATTTGAGACTGGCCTCGTCATTACAGAGTTTTTAAACTCGTCTTTAAACCCTTTTTTTAATTCTTTGGCTTTCAACCCAGCATGAGACTTTTTTTAGTTTCTGTTTTATTACAATTTGTTTTATGTGATTTGACTTCTTTTTATTGGTAATTTTATGCTTTTATGATCATCTGTGTTTCAGCAGTTGTTGTTTTTAATGTGCAATATAAATAAAGTTGAGTGTAAAGTAATTAAAATATTCTTCAGTAATCTGAACTACATTAGCTCATGGGTTGGATTAAAGTCTTGGACACCCATGACACTGTCTCCGGTTTACCACCGTTCCTTCCCTGGACCACGTTTGACTTTATTAATGTTGTTATTTAACCTGTTATTAATGTCACAAGAATTTCTGACTTGTAATAAATACCTGGCAGATGCCAACTAATGCCTAAAAGTTCAAGAGTCAATATGTGTCCATGTGTCTGTTTGTCTCTTATTGCCTATTTACCTGTCTGTCTGTCTGTCTTTCTTTCTATCAGTCTATCTCTCTATATGTCTATCTATCAATCAGCGTGGTTCCCTCCCGTTTCTGTGTAAGATTTAATTCTGGTTTCGAAAGACAACACAAGTGCTCAGTCCAAGAGAAGCATGTAAGTGCTGATGAAAACATATTGTGTTATTAATAACTTATTAAGTTACTAAGTAAAAGCTGCGGTGTTTCAGTCTTTCTGTGACTATAGCGCGTGAGAAACATCATTCTGTGCTAGTTAACCAGGTACGGACGAGACGGACAAGACAAGCTCAGATATAATATAACAATACGGCTTTATTAACATACACGGAAATATCAAAGAGTCATGAAAACAATCGGCGACAGTATAAGAAATATCAAAAAGTCATACTTATACCAGAGAGAGAATAGAAATAGTCCGGGGTCGGTACACGGAGAATCTACAACGATGGCAATAACATAAGAATGAGAAAAAGAAGAAGGTCATACACAGGAAGACATCGCAACACGTTCTACAACCATCAGTGTTGAATGAGCACTATATATATAATGAAGATGATTATATCTATATACAATATGTTTATATGATATATTATAAATGACATATAAAGCAATCCAACCGTACCGGGCTCTGTGTGGAGAAACGTGATTGCCCCTTAGACCTAATAGCTGGTTAGGCCACCCTTCGCGTGTGCAATCAAGCGTGTGAAATAACCGGCGAGTCTTTCGCGGCACCGTGGAGGAATTTTGACCCACTCGTCTTTGCTGAATTGTCGTAATTCAGCCATATTGCAGGTTTTCAGAGCATGGACCACCTTTCGAAGGTCAAGCCACAGCAATTCAATGGGATTCAGGTCAGGTTTGTTTTTCTTAAGCCATTCAGAGGTGGACTCGCTGGGACTCGAGTGTGACAAACACGCAAAAGAAATCAGTTTTCACCATTTCACAGAACAGTGCCCCCCTCCCCATTTTAGTCCATCACATTGATGCTTTTCTGTACTAGAATGTAAAGTTTACGCTTCTGTCCTGTTGATTTAGTGAAAGTACGCCTGTATTTACCAACAGCGCTCTATTCTGGAACCATTAGCTAGAGCGTATTGACTTTCTCTGAGTAGCTATGACTGAATTTATATCCAGCTGCCATGAACTGTCCTCCGGCTCGCTGGAGGCGGGTGTTTTATGTACGCAACACAGCTAATTCGTCACCTCGGCTCACCAGCTAATGCAGAATTAACTTCTTAATTACATTTAAATACATTTTGCTGTTGGTAATTCAGGAATCAGGTCACGTCGGGTAAGAGGTTACACAGCAAAAGAACGGAAATGTTAGCTAACCCATTATGTTTATAGATATAGATTATGATAATGCTTCTCTGCAAGAATTAAAGACTTAATAATGTTTAATGATGACATTAGAGGGGTCAGGATCTTACCCCCAACTAAATACAGACTGTATTGAAAACGTACACGTTTCTTATAATGGTGATTAAAGGTATAATAACCATTAATCACCAATATTCCATCTCTGTGCTCATGAAGTTATGCTTAGTTAGTAAACATATCATATTAAATTTATTAGATAGATAGATTACATACACATAAATTATTTTGGGTATTTCATATATATTTGACAACTCACATCTATATACATCCAGAGAAAACATGCAAGTTATACTAACATATCACCTCATAGCTAACAATTGTGAATAAATCATTATTGATACGGGGGCAGACATGTCAGATATGACAATCCCCTGTGGGTCATTGCAGTGGAAGAGCTAAAAATATTTCTTGGAGAATCTCTTTAGCATGTAGGAGGACAGGACACAGTAAGTAGAAGGATCCCGTACAGCTCCTGGACAGACGTATCATCAGGGAAGTACCGTCACACTGTTCTGGAGGCCGAATGGGATTTGCCAAAGTCAGCCAAGAGTCATCGTATAATAAAGTAAATATGATTCACATGTTCTATTAGATTAGATACTGAAGTCAAGTGGACGTCACATGTAATGAGCGGATTCTGACTTTTAAGCTTCACGTTTGATATCAGGCTCAAAAGTCTTGGATTCTATAAGTGAAATTGTCCTGGAATACATATAAAACCTTATATGTTAGGGTGCTGGACTAGTCAGCTGAAAGTTGTTGTTTCAAACCCTTTACGCCACGCAACATTCCAAAACATTCGAATCTGCAGATAGAACCAGCTTATGAATAATGTTTACAATATTTCTACAACCCAAATCAGAAATACTTTTCAGACACCTATTCAATACGTTTAATTTCTTGAATTATTTAATGATTTTATAAACTGATTCTGGTAGGTCGTCACAGCTGTCTGGAGCCATGCTACCAGCACTGCATCACCCTGCAGCCAGAGAGAGTATGTGTGAGTATTAATATAGTCAACATGACCATCAAATGGCTTAAAGGAATGGGAATAAGGAGGCAAGGGTACTACTTCTAATGGAAACTGAGGGAAAAAACACTATGAAACTTCTTGATCAGAGATGGTGGACTGATCACCTCTGGTTCTCATGTCCTCTCGGGGTTGATGACGAATTGGTGGAGCTGATTAAAACCTTTTACCTTCTTGAGGAAAAGACTTAAAGCTACTATTGTTGTAGTAACACCGCTAGATGAAACAGAAATCTGGTGTCTCAGCACCAAGAGCAGAGCCGAACGTATTGAAAAGACACCTTATCAATACGTTTAATTTCTTGAATTATTTAATGATTTTAGATTTTAACTGTAGAGAAGAAAATATGCAAATCTCTTAATGAGTACCAACGTTTCTTCGAGGTGCAGTAGTTCGTTTTTGATAGATTTCGACATTTGCTGTGGATAAACTGGAGATCTTTGCTCATCAGAGACTCTCGGTCTTTCCTGGAAGCTGATTTTGTACCAAACCACGATTACAATCACCTGTTCTGTTTGGAATCACGTCATTATTTATTAAGAGCCCTGAATTGCCCCTCCCCCATTCCAACTTCTGTTTTTCTTTATGAAATACTAGAATGGGTGTTTATTAATAAACGAGCAGATAAAATATGCAACATCTCAAGTCTAAGAAGTGTCTGTGTGTTTATTTTATTTTTTTAAGTTAATTTATTTCTGATTCGTTAGTTGTACGTCATGAAGACTTATAGAAGCACCACGTCTGCATTTGGAGTGAATATTAAATCCATGACTTCTTTTCATTTTTTTTTTCCATTTTAATTCAAAAATCTAACCTTTGTATCATACAATGAAGCAACCACAAGAAAGTCTTCACTTGGACTAATTAGTATTCTCATTACAGTGGTGCTACTATTCACCGAGCTCAAACAAAATCCAAATTAAAAGTCGATGATATTATCCAATAATTAACACAGTGCCAAACTCGTTTGCGTGAGACGGCGACGGTGGCAAGACTTTGTTATAAATACCGGTATAAGTTATATAAGCAACGCTGGCCGTGGGGTTAATTCAAAACTCAAGAAATGCTAATCAGTACAAGACATTCCAAGTGTTTTAATATTCATTTGATAATGATAAATTAATGATAATTCTTCAAATACTTTACATTCTTTTAATTAAGAAAGAGTGGCAAACTTGCACAGTGTTGTTTAGGTATATTGGAAATCTGACTAATATAAAGACTACCGCATACGATTAATTTTAATTTAATACTTCAATGTCCAATCACTGAATTTCCTGTGGATTGGGGTCACTGTCATCTGCAGAGACCACTTTAAACCGGACGGCGATGTACCATCATATTAATCAGGTGGTGAGTAGAAATAACCTTGTATTGATGTCTGACCTTCTCGACTAGGTGGACGAGTGGAGAAAAAAACAGGGGGAGGGAAACTTGTCCGTATAAAATCTCCGTAAACAACAACCAAGAAACAAACCTAGATGGCAGTAGACGGCATTCATGTCATGATGGATTATAACTGCAGCCATGCAAGCAAACCTTATTAAGATCTGTAAGTAGAAATTATACAAAGATTCTGGTAGGTCGTCACAGCTGTCTGGAGCCATGCTACCAGCACTGCATCACCCTGCAGCCAGAGAGAGTATGTGTGAGTATTATTATAGTCAACATGACCATCAAATGGCTTAAAGGAATGGGAATAATGAGGCAAGGGTACTACTTCTAATGGAAACTGAGGGAAAACACTATGAATCTTCTTGATCAGAGATGGAACAGAAATCTGGTGTCTCAGCACCAAGAGCAGAGCCGAATGTTTTCTGAGACGAGACTGAATTAAGAACTCTTATAGCAATTTACGTCTGGTTATAACTAATAAAAGTCAATCAAATGGACTTGACTACTACTTTAAAGTCTTGGGCAAGTTCTTCTAATCAGATTGGGACATTCCTAGACATATGATGAGATCCCATCTGGCCCAGACAAGTATCATACATTTAATTGGCCATCTTTCATCCCACTTCCTTCCAGGACTCTGGTCACAGTAAATACAGTTTAAACAAAATACCAAATGATGGCAGGCGTCTACCTTAAACATTTACTCTCTCACACAGAAAAGTTGTTTGATGGTAATACAAACCATTGGAGACCCCAGGATAAACATCAATAACCTTTTTATAGACAGTGACCAGCGGCAAATTTTAACCCAAGGTCTGTCTGAAACTGTGCAGCTCCCCACACTTCCCACTGTGCCACGGCTGTGCTCCTACAGTACAAAACGTAATCAATTCTGAATGCTAAATTAATCTGTCAGTAATCCGTCAAACCCCAAAATACGTAAAAAATCCGCCTTCGGCAAAAGTGTTTTTCCTTATAGAATGAATTAGCATAATATTAGTGTAGCACTCGGAGTGACTTTGACAAGGTCTGTCTGCACTTTATATTCGATGCTAACCACCAGCCTTGAACATTTTTTTTTCCCGTTGACAGAAGTCTCATTTGTCTCTTAATTGGACAAGGTTAATCCTTAAGCTATTTTATTTCCTTCATGCCAATGAGTGTACAACAGAGACACAAATTACAGAATCTGACCATCTCAAAGCAGCCAATGATCCAGCATCGCATTGGTGAGATGAAAAACACCACCGCTGGGGTTGCCAGAGAAAGGAAATGAGCACTTGTACTTTAAGACCCACTATTTTTGCTTTCACGGCTTTATTGAATAACAATGTCCGTGTTGGTTGCACATTTTGGTTTAATTCCCTTTAGACCAGTAAATCTTTTATCTCTAAAACTTATTAAAAAACTATCAATTTTAATTTATGCACGGAGCGTACCAACGGATGTGTGGTTCTGCATATCTGAGAACGTTTATCTTTTCTTTTAGAAACGTTGCTACACCAAGGACCAACAATTGATTGGCATCCTATACAAAGTTTGCTGCTAAACAAACCCAGTAATGTTTTTGAAGGTGCTAGCACTATTTCCTGTTAGCAAAAATGATGAGGTGCCGGGTTCGGTGGCAGTATAATAAACAAATGTAAAATGTAAAATATGTTGTAAAAAATGAAGTGGGACTACCTTAACTTTTTTAACTTAATGAGAAAATCTAATTAAGCATTAGTTAAGAAGCTTGAATAACAAATAAAAGTTACACGTACCCAATGCTGTCACGATCGGTCATAGCGGTTGATGTCAGGTATAACAGTGCTTCTAACATGATAGTAATAGGCATTCTTTTTATGACTTAAGATATAATTAAATTTGTCAGAACAATTACTCATACAAGAAGCAATTACAATACATAACATTGAAAAGTGACATCTGGCAGGCTTACCGTACATTTGTAGCATCCAAAGTGACTTACGATACTCTGACAATACAGTCTAACCAACTGAGAATCAAGGGTCTTGCTCAAGGGCTCGGCAATTGCATCCTGGCAACGGTAGATTTTAAACTGACGACCATTTGTTTACTAGTCCTGAACTTTAATAATGTCTATACCATTTTTACATCAGTCTTTTAAATGAAAGTCAGCAAGGTTATAAAAATGTATTTATTCACCGCAAAGTTCAGTGCCAAAGTAAAAAAAGAAAACTATAGGAGGATATTTACATGTCGTTGCCAGTCATCGAGATGTTCTTGTGTTCTGTGGGGATGCGAGGTTTTAATTAGATTGCCTCCTTTTGTTGTTCGAGGTTTATCCTGGGACTCGAAGGCGTATTGTTATTGACATGAACAGGTTTCAGCAAAGGCTTTAATTGCCCCATAAATACACACTCGACATCTCGACATGAATGTAAAGTAAATCCACCCAGTCCCGGCTCAAAACAGATCTAAACTTCCAACTAATATTAATTAAGTGTGTAAAACTTGAAGTGCTGGAACTGCCCTATGATATCATCCAACCTTACCAAATCTTACCAGCACTAAATGCTCGATATTAGTAATAATAATTGTGTGTTTAAACATTTTCTGCTTGTATCATCCGAACCCATCAAGTGTTTACTAAACCGAAATAGTACTATTAATATAAAAACTCTCAGAAATAATAAAAATAATCATCTAATGATGAGTTAGTATCTTGAGTACTAGTTTAATATTTCGCTTGTTTATCTTTAGTAAGTACTTTATCTTGACCAGGTCTGTGTAATTCTGCATTTTCTGTGGAAACAATGCGCACTAGACGTCATATTTAACGATTTGTGGAGTTTTTTATGCAGTTCTATCGATTATTAATTTGATTGTACGCTTCAGATCAGGTCTTTGGCGGGAAGCGCGAGCGCCGCCCCGCAGATCGGGCGCGAGCGCGCGCAGCGCAGCTTCTTTAACGGAGCGCGCGCTCCTCTCGTGTCACTCGGTTTCGCGCCACTGAGGAGTCAAAAGTTTCGAAACAGAGCGAAATTTTGAACGGAATTCCATGTTTTCTTCCACAAATGTCGGTTTTTATTCGACTTGTGCTGTTTTTCAGGACTCACGCGGGCGACACCCCGTCGAATAAACTCGGTTTGTGTTGTTTGTGTGAGAGAATGGAAGGTTGGGGACGATTGGAATTAACGGACGTCAGGGAGATCGGGATATAACTGTGGTGGAAATTGTGATAGAAGACGAGAATTGTTTGTTTTTGTTATCCTATGGCTTGAAGGTAAGTGATTAATATGTTTTTAAAAGAAGTTTCGGGTATTAAATTGAGTCTTAAATACGTGCACGAGCGGAGCGACAGTCGCGCGCCTCAACTTGGTGACTCCAGCAAAGCAAACAGTTTTATTTGTTGCTAAATTCGGTAAGTAAAAGTACTTAATTATGTTTGTTTGTCAGAATTAAAGGCTGTGAGATTGTACATCGCATATGGTGGTGCTACAGACCTTATTTTGGAATTTTGCACTGATTGTACGGAACACTGTTATACAATGTTAACTAGTGCTAACAGTAAACCGTACAGTCTAGGTTAGTCATTTCAGTGTATAGATATTTACCACATAATCTTCTACAAACACCGTGATTATTGGCTAATTACACACACACACACACACACACACACACACACACACACACACACACACACACACACACACACACACCATCATTCAA
>JAOTRQ010063168.1:0-13294 GCA_028565875.1 Hoplisoma paleatum
ATGTTATGCAATGTTGTAACAAGACATTCTTGGCACTTCCTTTTATAAAACTGTTTTGTGGTGAATACAATACTGTTGTTAATAAATGTTAATTTTATGGTTAAAACAAAAAAAATGACAATTTTTTCCCAATATAAGACATACCCCGAAAGTAAGACATAGTGGGGCTTTTGGGGATAAAAAGAAAGCAAGACGCTGTCTTATATTCGTGGAAACACGGTAGTACTAAGCCAAAATATAGCAATATAGCACCCTCTACTGTTTACAGTGAATATCAATTTATCTTAAATGAATCACAGATTCATATGGTGCGCCAGGTGAATCGATTCTTAACACTTATTAGTGAATTGTTGCATCCCTAATAAATAATAAATAATGGCAATGTAACTACAGTGTACAATTTACCCACAATGCAATATGATTCATATAAGTCATAATATGACTTGTTTTAAAATTCTTTTTTGAACAACATAAAACTGAAGACAAATGCTGACAAAGTTTAATTTTACTATTTGCCTGTAGAAAATAAATGGAGTTGAATATTTTTCAGTGATTATCTTTTGCTATCTTAACTATGTAGGCCCTTATTTCCGAGGTAGTACGAAGCCAAAATATAGCACCCTCTACTGTTTAGAGTGAATATCAATTTATCTTAAAAGAATCACAGATTTATATAGTGCGCCAGGTGAATCGATTCTTAACACTTATTTGTAAATCTTTGCATCCCTAATAAATAATAATAAATGAGTGATGAATGCTGAATGTTCTAGGTCAAACTAAGGTCAAAATTACTTATTAACTGGTGCAATTTACAAAACGCATAATTGCATTTTACACACTTGTGAGCACCAATCCAAACTTAAATAAAAGAAGGGGTGTACACACACCATAACATGCGTGACGTTATGCCACATTGTGTGCTACACTTTTGCAGCTCACACAAAATGTCCAGCGTGTACTAGTTAATATTGTGGTTAGTTAAAAGGCACATTGTATACTCAGATATCATACACGATTATGGCTACCTTTCTTTCTCCACCACGGTCCTTCAGGAACAGAGTATGAGAGGTCCCTAAATTCAATATTGACTGCCGGTCTTCGGGGCAGATACGAGAAACGCTGTGCCTCAGTCAGATTGTTGTCCACTTTTTTTAGGTGTGCATGTAACAGGGCAGTCTGCTGGCTCTCGTTATGGTTGGTCATCGTGTTGTCAATAGATACACAAACAGTCCTGGAGTCCAGCGTGAGATCTGGGGCTCCGTTGGTGTTCTGAAATGAGAGAATACAAGTAAAAAATGTTTGTTTTTTCAAAACAACATGATTAGGACCGAAATAAAAGTAAATCAGATGCACTTAGTATCTGAACACAGCACTAAGTTAAGTTTAAGCAAGCAAAGAATAGAACATCAGATCATTTTACTCATGCAAAGAGCCGCATCACATTGAGCATCGATTGTACTCTTATATGTAAAATTATACAAAGTAGATACAAAGTGTACTATGTGACATTAAATTACAATAATTCTCGAAATAACAACTGCTTTTATGTGGCTTGTGATGCATTAACTGGAGTGGCAGTAATGCTGTGGAACATTATCAGGGGAGTGTGCTCTGTTAAGGAAATTAACCTGTCTAACCCCTCTCCCGGTGGTTACAGACACTAGATGGGGTTACTACCGGTCAACCTGTATGTTAAGCAGACGGAAAGCTTCAAGTGGCTTATAAATACTTAAGCTAGAAGATATTTTTTTAAGATTGAATGAGAATATTAATGTGATAATGTGTGTGATGGTTAAACATAAACATTTTATATACTTCAAAGAATACTACAGTTTCAGCATATAAAGTTTAAACAGATAAACAGTTTAAAAGATGTTAATGTACATTAATTATTATATTTTTTTATAATTCTAAGTATTATTATTAGTATTATTAAATATTACATTTATTAAAATTTACGTCATTAGCTGATAGAATTATAAAAAAGATATTTACATTATGCATTAAACAACTAAGAAATTGCGTGTAATATTTTGTAATTGTGTTAAACAGTGGCTGGCATGTTGTGGTCAATAGTCATATTCTGGACTGCTGTAGATTGAGTCTGACATTTAGAAACAATAAATATGATTTTATTTTAAAATATGACTCAATATACATAGCCGTACAGCATGGCAACTTGATGAATAGCCCTTGTGCCTCAAAACGAGCTATTCAAGTGCTATTCAGTGTTAACTGTATTGCAGACTGCATGTTCTCTGTGTCTGTTTGGGTTTCCTCCCACAGTCAAAAAACATGCATCCAATTGAACTGAGACACAGAATTGTCCTACTGGTAGCCACTCGGATGTGTAAACCAGTGCCTTGTAATGCCAGTCAAAAGTCCTGATAAATAGGGGGAATTTTTATCAAGAATGGCATATGATGGGAAATGTCAAGTCAATAATTTGGCACTTTGAGATTTACTTTAATGTAAGGTGCATTACAAATAATAATAATAAGTAGTTAAGTAGAAGATATATCACAGCCTGGTTCACTGAGAAATCTTTTTATGAACTTTATATATTTTTTTTTTTGTAAAATATCAGTCACATAATGTCTAAGTACTATGTTTTTACCCCAGTCTTTCTGCTCAAGTATTTCTGATGCGACTTTAGTTAGTGTAAAAATTTTAAATCATTTATAATATTTATCCAATATTACATTTTACCACAGTTTAATCCTATTTAGGTTCATGGTGGGAAACACATTGGGTGAATACACTAAACACCTGGCCCACAAACACACACACACACACACACAACACACAACACACACACACCTGACTGCATGTCTTTGGAGTGTGAGATGAAACTTTAGTACCCAGAACAAACCCAAAAACAGACACAGGGAGAACATGCAAACTTCACACATTGCAACATACACACATACAAGTGCGATGGTGAAGCATATAGGTTCCCAGACACACAAAAACAGACTTGCAGACAATCAATAATAAATAAATAGATAGATAAATAAAATCATTGTGCACTCCATCTACTCCAGTTACACGGGTTTGAATGCACACACAACACACTGTTCATTATTCAATAATAAACACAGTAAAACCACGTCTTTCTCACCATGATGATGGAGTTGATGACTGTAGTATTGTTGACTGAAAATGCAGCTGTAATGTCAGACATTTGGTCCTGGTGTGCAGCTACAGAACCGCTGGATTGTGCACTGCTTGTGCAGTGGGGAAATCTACCTGCGCGCGACTCCGTACTTGCTCACGCGCAAGCGGTGGTGGCGCAAGAGCGGAGCGATGACGTCACATGTATCTCGCATATCTCACGTAACATCGTAGGCTATGTTTGCAGCCAGGACAATTAGAGACATTAAAACCCCCAGAGCCTAGAGGTTCCTGGTTACTAGGATGTCTATTCCAGTGTATCGTAGACCTGCTCATAAGCCCGGATAAATAAGAAGGAAGCACATGTGGTGTAATAACCATGGCAAATAATGCTGATCATGAGCCACTTATAACAAACCAAACAAAAACAAACATTATGCAACTGATTTGGAATTTATTGTAGTCAATTTGCTGCTGGGGACCCCAGTATCCAAAAATTGGGTAACTTGATTGGCACACTATCAGACTAAATCAAACTAAAGGCCATGGCACTAGACAAAAAAACTTTTGCCCCCCACAGCTGGCCAGTAATCGATTCAGAACTCAAACTTTGTTCGAATCTCAATGCAAATGCGTTAACAAAATTTCACACAGCACCATCTGTCTTGTGTTGGAACATTATACGTGTCTGAAAGAGCTTTTGTTGCTAATGCCGTTGTTATGAGACATCAGAAGGTAACTCTAGAACTGTGATGTCATTTGTTTTGTAACAGCAATCATATTATGAAACCAGTATTGTAAATGTATTGGATCATGGGTCGAATGTATCGATCCATTCCTATTTAAATGTCAGCTAAAACAAGAAAAAAACAAAAACATAATAAGTAAAAGCTTTATTTTTATTTCAACTAACTTTTACGTCCAACATCTCATACAAAAAAAGTTCAGAATTTGGAGACAAAAAGTTTTCATATTACAAAGAAACAATACTGTGCAGTATAACTGTAACAAATAAATATAAAATGACAAGTATCAGATTAGATCGCTGAAAAGAATTCTGTCATTTTTGAGTCTAACCACTGCATAAAAAGCAAATGCATGAAGCTATAATAGACACAACGTGTAAGGTTTAATATGGGCGTTTATTCAAACTAAAATGTGATGCACATGAAACATTCTATTGGACCTCTTTAGAAATTGCAACCAAAAAGGCAACAAAAATATCATGATCGAGTTGATACTGTTTATTAGCGAATGCCTATAGAAGATACAAATATATCACAACATCCAAGTTTTCTGTAAGATGATTTATCTTGCATCAGCACAAATTGTGCTAAGCTTTTGCTGGTACACGCTCAATGTTACTTGGTTTTCTTGTCTGTTGTCAATGTGTCATGAAGCTTTGACACATATTTTTCAAACTGGTCCATCACCAATGTTCCATTAACATCGAAGAATGCACTGACCGACGCTGTGACCTCTTTCTCTCTGAACTGCTTGGTTTTCCCATCTGAGAAGGAAGCCTTCAGTGTGTACTTATCATCGAACCTAGCAAACATTCAAATCATTTCCAAAACTTAGCATTTGCACATTTGCCAACCTATAGGATAATGAAGTTGTAAAAGAATACCTTTTAAGACTCGATGAAAGCTGCCAGGTATGATCTGGGTCCATGCCAGCTGGGTCTTTTTGAACCGCCACAAGAAAGATGTTTTTCTCTTTGTAAGTTGTATACAAGGTAAGAATGCCCATCATAATAAAATATGTGTTATTTCATTAAGGAGAAAAATTAATATGGAACTGAATTCAGAAAAATTGTAAAAGTATTTCGATTAGATGAATTATTAGATTATAGGTCTAGATTTTAGGTTATTATCTGCTCCTAAAGTAAAGTACAAACAAATTAAAGCACTAAAAAAAATTTCCTTGTACGCAAAAAGGATATGAAATAACACAACTTGCAAGGACTGGTTTTGACTCTGGGAATGGGTGTAGATAGTCCCAGATTAAAGCTACAATGGCGAAGAGGCATGAGATTGTGCAAATGAAGAGCCGTTGATCCACGAGACTAAAATTCTCAACATAGCCATATTTTTCAATAAGAACCTGCCATTAGAAAAGAAATAGCTCATGAATATAAAGTTTAAAATATGAAAGAACATTAATTTGTTTGATTTTCATGTAAATTGTGTTACCTTTTTAGCTGCATCATCAAGAGAATTTTTCACAGCTGCACCGTCCCATTTGTCAATTTTCACAGGTTTTTCATCAATTCGCCACTGAAAACACCAAGAAGTTTACAAAACAAGCTATTATTCGTAGCTTCTAAATGCATATGTAAAATTCAAACTTTCATAAATGTCCTTACACAAGAATGCAGGATGAACAAACAGAGATGAAGTTGTACACGCATTAAAAAAGAAAATTAGGGACACAAAACTTGTCATGTAAGTAATTTAGAAACATAAAAGCAACCTAATTTCAATTTAAGTCAATTCATTCATTTATGTCAAGAGATCATGCAATTATATATGTCATTTAACAGCAAAAAAGACCAGGGCTTAATCCCCAGGCGGAGTGGTTTTGATCCTTTCTGTGTGAAATTTGCATGTTCACCCCATAAGTTTCCTCCAGTGGTCGAGTTTCCTCCCATAGCCGAAAAACATTTTGTCAGGTGAACTGAAGACACTGAATTGTTCAAGAGGACCATACCCACTAGAAACCCAATAAATAAAACCTAACAGCAAAAGCTGATAACAAACAAAGACACAACCATACGAATATCAATAATTACAGCAAGACTACACAGGGAAATATTATGCTCTGCAAACGGTGTTATATTTTGGAACATATGATACATTTATAAAATATATCACCAATGTGATATTGCGTTGTTTTAACATCATTATGCCATCAGTGTAAAACGGGCAGGCATAGGCTGGTGGTTAGAGAACTGGGCTTGTGATCAGAAATAATAAACTGAGAATAAACAGGTCCCTTAAAGTGCCCTTGAACAAGGCACCCTTCCTATAACTGCTCCCCAAGTGCTACAAGTCCCTATGGCTAGGGCTGCCAACAGTGCCAGACAAGCGTGCTCAACGCTGCCCCCTAGTGTGTAAACGCGTGTTACTGCACAAATTGAATTAAATGCACAGACAGTATGTAAAAAGATCAATGGCGAAAAGAAAAACAATCTAAATTCACTTTTTACAGTGTTTATTAAGTTAGTATTTGTAATTACAAAAAGGTAAATATATAAAACATTATTAAAAATAGTTGTGGGTAAATATTTAGACAACACAAAAAACATTATGTACTATTTTATAAAAGTGTTCCTGCATCATCAATGCAGTTTAGCAGTCTTGTGCTTCACTATTTTCTAAATGTTAGACAAATGTTAAAATCTTTTTCACTAGACTATTCAGATGTATTTATAAACAGAATATATTATCATAAATAATGCATTGTTTAATTCTCATATTCTCGTATGTAAGATGTTGTTATGTATTTAACTATAATGTTACAAATATCATACAAAACAGTGATAATAAGAAAGTATTATAGTTAGAAATGTGATGTTTAGTGGAGACCAGATGGTGCTGAGAACACTGGGATGATGGTAACAGACGTCCCGGTACAATCAGCGCACATTGTAACTTTGCTGGATAAGATTTTGTGCAGATTTTGCATACGAAGTGTAATAGCTGTGCACACGCAATTAATTTAAATACAACAAACACACAACAATTTATATATAAGCTTCAGTTCTTTCATTAACTATTATTGCCGCCGTTATTTCAAGTTTCCGTTTTGAACCACAGGCTATCTAGCTAGCGCTTAGCATGTTTCATTAACTCTGCTTTCCTCAACAAACGAGCTCCGAAATAAACCGAAAGGTGAGTAAAGTTGTAAATTATGGATAAAACGCTGTTTGTTTAAATCCTCTAGGAGTTAATACATATCTTACTTTATGAAGAATACCATTCTTCCCATTTTTTGCAGCCATCTTCTCTTCCTGGTCATTTGCTGTGACCTGGCTCACGCTGATTGGTTGAGCTCAAGTTCCACGCTTCCACATACTAGCTTACTACCTAGTATGTAAGATTAGACATGTACCGCTCACCATAACTGTCGTATCTTAAACGCTCGATTACAACAACCATACTTAATAGTATGTAAGATATTCAGTTTACCGTCGTATCAAGTAACTGCCTCGCTACAAAGTACTAATTAGTAACTACCACTAAATATGTCAATTGAACACTACATTACATTTAGTGTATATTTAACGTGTTTAATTTTATTTTCCTATATTTTAGTCTGTTTTTTAATTGATAATATTTTAAATAATTTAAGTCTTTCATTCATAACTTTCCACTTGCTTGTCTTGTGGCTTTATTCTGGACTTTTTATTCAGTCAGATTTTGTTGCAACGGTCAATGAAATCTGTCTTTACGCCAACATTAATATTGCAGGCACAGCAGCCTAAAATAAATGGCAGTAAATGTGTTACTTCTACATTGATTAAGAAGAAATAGTACTATCTAACTGGTGTGCAATGACGTCTTCACTGAACTGATTAGAACAGTTGGGTCAAAGTTGTGTTATTCTGTAGTTGTAGTTCTAAGTACCGCACTGAGTGCTGGGAAATGCAGTTCATGGTCTCATCAAACATCTACTTATGTGTTCAAATGTTGTTACATTATTAATGTAGTAGAAAGATGTGGTTTTTTTTGAGTTATTTGTGATACAACAGCTTGTTCTACATAGAGTAGCTGCATGATGTTAATAGTTTGTGAAGCCATAATGATATTAAGAGGGTGGATTTATTCTGGCACTATGGTAATAAAGCCCCAGGTGAAATGTGCTACTCACCACTGATAGAAAGTGAAATCAGTATCTTCCACATAGAATGCAATGTTAATAAACTAGCAGCCGAATATTTTTATCTTAAATATTTGTAACTAGACTCATACCACTTTATAAAAATGCTTTTATGGTGCAGTGTACATCTTACAATTTCTTTAGTAAGTGAAAGCAGCCGTTAACAAACTCAGTTTTAAACTTTGCAGAACTTTCATAGTATATAGATTATCCTAATTTTAGAATACACATTTATAACACATAACACATTTATTTGTTTATTGGATTTATAACATCTTAATTTGCACTTCAATTGGTCATGAAAAGTCACTTACTCATTACACAACATTCATCAAATCAGTGCAACCCACTTTGCCATCATACTGACCCAAATGCACATTTGTAATGGAAAAAAGAAAAACAGCTAGTTTTCTGTTCACTTTTTATTTAATCAAGTAAAATTGTCAAACAAATTTCATTTGTTTTGGATAAATGAAAATATGAAAGTGGAAAAATACATACAAAACAGATCAAACGAAATGATGATTTTCATCTAAAATCTGTCATAATACTGACAATTTTATTGTCCAATTTCTCTGCGCACCAAATAAAATGCTTTAAAATAGAATTGATATGAATGTGCTAATATTAATGCAAGTATATGCATTTTTGTATGTAATACAGTGTATTAGTGTTGAGCAAAATAATAGCAAACAGCCTGGGTGTAACATTAAAACACTGTTTAAAATAAACAATGTTTTTGTTTGTTTCGTTTGTTACACTATTTAGCCAGAAAGAAACAATCCTCGAATGCAATTCAAACATGCGGGCTATACACATTCAATTTCATTTATTCAAAGAGAAACTTGATTTCTAAAATTGTAATGTCACATACAGTTCATCATACAGTACTGACTAAAATATATAGAAGGCGTTCTTACATTCTATACAGACTCTAGAGAAAATACAACTTTGAGGTGGGAGATCAGCAATTATGGCACAAACCTGATAATAGTAAGAAGTTGCTCAATTTGAGTACTTGCAAAACAATGACAGTGGTTATGAAATATAAAATACATACAGTTTTTCGTCTGTTGAAACCATTTGTGCAACATTTTATAATTTATTTAAATGTCCTCGATTTGGTTTAAACCGTCTGTTATGCATGTGTCCAGGCAGATCATGTGTATTATAATCAGAGTAAATGAAAAAAATTTTTTAGCAAAACCCAAAAAAATCATTTGTTATTGCATTATGAATTACTTAAAGCAACTTACACCAAAACCTATCAAAATAAATATACATTAAATAACTGAAGCAAAGTCTCTGTCAGTAAGTACGAACAAAAATGTTTCATATAACATTGTAATAATGATGTATAATTGCCAACAAATTCCATTACACATTTCTCCTAAAACATCTTTAAGTTGATCGTTAACATATGTAATCATTATAAGTGGGAGCTATAGAAATAAGTGGGATACGTGGGAGCTAAAGAAAGGTCAGAATATATTCATTGTATGATACTTTTGTGAGCAGCCTCAGCATTGTCAAGACTTAAAACTTAATGAAATTGAAGCAGTTGCATCCGGTAGGAATAAATACTGATTCATCCAATGTATCATGTAAGCGTATTGGAGAACCACCCACAAGTACGTAATAATCATAAAACAATGCCTTAACATTGTCGGCATTTAGCGGACACTTCGTTTATAGTGAATTTATTGTGACAGTTTACAGTCTAAGCAAGAGTCCAACAGTGGCAGCCTGGTGGATTTATACCAGTGACCTTCTGTTTACTACCCCACTGCTTAACTGACCTGTATTTAGGTTTATATACTTTCCTAAAGTTACTTTTATTTTAAATTATTTAATATTTTAATATTATTTTAAATGCATTAACATTCAGAAGTGAAATGGGAAAATAATAACAAATGGGTATAACACTCGTTTAAAGAAAAGTAAAGAGGCAAATCCAAAAAGTAAAACATATTCCACTTAATGTACTATTGTGCTCTCTGAGATATCCAAGATATTCAATTATTGGTGTTGTTGGTAACAGTTTAACATATAAATCATTTTGAAAAGTAAATACATTGCTGGAAGATGCTTGGCAAATTGACTCCTTCACAGATATGATGTTCATAGGCAACTGATTACAAACCGGGGAATGACATTAAATATACAGTATCTATACTCACAAACTTCAAAATAAATGTTAGAATTTCTTTCCAACAAAATGATGTTTACAAAAATTGGAGAAAAATATTTTGTATTAAGGGACCCGCTACCTTTAATATTTATTACCTGATGATATTTACCTCAAGTTATTTTACAGAAGCCGTAGATATAAATGGTTCAGTCTTTTTTAATTGCTAGCATGAGCATGTCAGAATAAAATATGAAAACCAATAAAAAAACAATCAGGGGGACTTTGGGAATTTGTACTGGAGCCTACCTCAGCTTTTTGATAGACACAAAGACAGGGTACACAACCATTACAGTGCAGACACATACACACACCCATTCACATATAAGGCAATTAAATGTCTTTAATTAAGCCAACTGCATGTTTTTGTGCTGTAGGACGAAAATGGAGCTCCTGGGGACCGAACACAGGACCTTCTTGTTTTGAGGTGACAGTGATACTTTAATCCTATGTAAAAATGAACAATCTGCCTGTAACAACTTTGGAACTGATTAATTTGCAGGCATTATGTTCTAGAATCCCTGCACATATTATATAGCATATATCATATCGGTATATTGGTCAAAACCAGTGTAAAACGACACCGCGTCAGTTTTTATGTTTGATTTGTAACAGAATAAATGACATTGTAATTTGTGTCTTGTAATGCAAAACGGTACAACCTGCTGTTAAGCTTGGTTTAAGTGAACAAGACCAAATTAGACAGGATTGTTTTATCCTTTCGTTTCATGATTTAAGACTTATAATTAAAGTGTTTGATCTTTCTAGAAAGTCTTCCTGATCTACGTGGATTAGATCTACTGTCAATACTTACCCACGATCGTAAAGAATATTTATCAGAACTCATTTTATGCCGTTCTATAATCTGGCACTTTTTGTCAAACTGTCTTTGTAGTTTCAGTGCCAATTCTTTGTCTTTTATTTCCTGATGAGTCCGCTCAACATGTAAATGATTCTCTCCAAGCTGTTTTTCCCAGCAATCATAGCTTTCCTTTCTGGGTATTTTTATTATTCCAGTCTCTTCCAAATGTTTGGTTTTCTGGCTCCTCTTCTTGCCTCGTCTAGAGGTAGGTCTGTTACATAGATTCATAACGGTCAGATCATTCTTTAAATCAGGACCATCTTTTGTACCCCGATTAGAGCTGAGACGGGCACATTTGTCCATCGTATGTGGTTTTGGAAACTGAGTCTGTTCGGGGGGTGAGTAATGTGCTTCACAAGCATGATACAACTTGGGAATATCCGAAATAACGAGTGCAGTCTGTGTATGAAGTGCATTTGTAGATTGTAAGTCTTCGGTTTTGCTACAATGATCGAAAATCAACCTTCGCTTGTTGTGCATCAAAGATTTTTCCTTTTCATACAAGTTTTTATTTCCAATACAAGTGCAATGCAAGTCAATCCCTGCTAACGCACAGCTACATGATTTGTTCACCCCGTCTTCATCCGAGCTCTGGGAGATACTGAAATTCTCCGACATCGGACTTGTGATGGTCCCTTTAGATGCAAACTTTAAAGCCTGCCGATCTAACTCAACCTGCTTCCACTTCTGTAAGATACTAGGACTGGCTTCATAGCTGGTACTTTTCTGTAGACTTTGGGTCAGGTTTCTGGGAGTGGACTTTACTATTGTGGGTTTCATTAGCTGGCCATCCGGGAGCCTTTTGGGAGGTGTGCATGGTGAACAGACAATAGGCTTAAAATGGTTTAGCTCCTCCGAGATACTGTCATTGCTCTCTGGGCTGACTGATCTCTCCGGTTTGGTATGAGGCACTAGAGATGAAACAGGGGAAGCCAAGACAGAGCGCCACTGATGCTTCTTGTCAAGAGAAATGATGGGAGCTGAGAAAGAGCGACTGTTCTCAGAGGACAGCAGGATACCAGCGTTGTAACTATGAACAATACTGGCCTAGAAGATGATAGATACAAATTAAACTGCAGCCTGGAACAAGCTTTAATTTTGATTAAAGGAATCAAATGAATAACTAAAGTTGGACTGTCATCACTTTTTCTCGTGTGCATGGCTAGACGAGTCTAGTTTAGTCAGGTCTACTTTTGTCAGAAGTTGAAAATGTATTTAACTGCCTATAATGCTAGCTGGAATACAAAAAATAGAATATTTTTTATAACTTGCATAGTCTATGGATTTAGCAATCAGAGTTCTAACCAAACTAGAAGCCTACTGACACATATAAACTAACAGCCAACACAAACACAACACAGTATCGTGTAGTTTTCAACTCAACAATTGATTGTTTAGTTCTCAAAATACTACTGATGTTAAAATGAATGTCTAGATTTGGATAAATGACTAGCGACTGTGTGCTGTTTTACAAAGCTTACATAAGCAGAAATACCCTACCTCTTGTCTCCAGGTCAAAAAAATCTTCTAGTGTGTTCATAAAGCCAAACTTAAATTTCTACATTTTTAAAAAAATCTTTGGTCCTGCTGTTACCTTCGGTCCTACCTTCTCAGGAAGAGAAAGGTGTAATCGTGCTCTGGTTTTTCTTCTCCCTTCTTCAGAGTCTGTACAGCTTTGACTCCTTTGCACTACACTGTTGTGTAAACTAAAAAAACACAAGAAAACTTGAGTCAAAAGATCTGGCGATCCCTATTAAACGGTATGAGCATTAAGTAGATGTTTATTTGAAGTGTATCAGTACCCTCCGCTCAATCCTGAGGTGAATCTGGTTCTTGTTCTATGCACGAATGCTGAGGCATATCGAGTTCGCATTCCCATGGGTTCTTCATTCTCAGAGTTTGACAGTAGTCCGGAAGACTGAATGAAGACAGGCATTCATTGTCATACTTAGTGAGTGGCATTACAGTTCAACTACTTGGTTTGCCACCATTTCGCCAATCAACACTGCACAGTAGGGATGTGGAGATTCACCGATTCACATCGGTGAATCGATTCACATGTCGGCGATGCAACTGCACCGGTACATTCAAGGTGAATCGGATTACTGAATCGGTACATTCAAGGTGAATCGGGTTTAATTTGCGGGCGAATTTACGGTGCATCTCCTCGAGCCTTTTTGCATCGGCATTTTGCTTTCCAGTATCTATTCATTATTGTAACGTATTTTCCGAGGAAACATATATTT
>JAOTRQ010063179.1:0-13293 GCA_028565875.1 Hoplisoma paleatum
GAGCATCCTTACGTAGCTCTCCCTATTTTCCAGATGACTCAGCGCCGTGTGTAGTGCGATGTTTATGGCATCTTCTGCATCTTCATATCTATGTCTCCTCTGATCTGTCACAGTTGCTAATGATCTCAATGGTATTGGTCACGATCTTTCACCCTAACTATGGATGCTTCAACTCATTTATTGTTTGGTGATTGTCTTGTTAAGAAGTTTTGTTTAGTTTTCTTCTTGCCTTGAGGTAGTTTATTTCAGGTTTAGCCCTAGGAGTGCTAGCATTGGGGCAGCACGGGAGTTGTTTAGTGGGTAGCAACTGCTGATGCGCACAGCAGGAAGGTCCTGTTTTTGAGTCTAGCTCATTCTGTGTGAAGTTTGTATATTTTATAGATATCTGTGCGGATTGGCTCCAAGAACCCCCCACCCCATCAAAAACCTTGGAAATAATTCATTACCCTATAGGTAAATGTGTTTCTGTTTGTCTCTCCCCCCCCACAAAAAAATACTTTATTAAATAAATCAAATATAAATATTTATTTAAATATGTATTAAGATATATAATTAAATACTAGTATGAATGATGGACTCATATTATAGACACATCAAGCTAAATTGGGTTACGAAGTTAAAACTAGGAACAAGACAACATTTATCATTTAAGATTGAAAATGATTTATCGCTTTTATCAATTACCCAGATAAATATTTGAGGATCTATGTATGACGGGGTCAAAATTATTTGTTACTGTTACACAATTTATTATTATTGTGTTACAAAACCTTCTTATTGCATGACAAACTAACATGCCTCTGAGGTGAATATAGCCACTTTGGTTTAGAGTATTTATAGAATATTTATATTTTGCATTATGCTTCATTGCATCAGGAAATGAGTCAAAACATATTTATGCAAAAATAGTCAACTCATTTGATTCAAGTTGCTACTTCCTACATGATTCTTCCTGTAATGGGTAATATAAATATGAAATCATCTACATTTTATATTACTTTAAAGGGTGTATTCTACATCGTAAACCAATGATGCATACAACAAAATTCGATTTGTACTTGAACTAATGATATGATCATTACTAAGACTAGGATGGGAACATAATAGTGCAGGTTTTGTGGTCACTGATGAATGAAACTGGCATGTATGCAGATGGGGGTTAAATTCTCCTTTAGTGCTGTTAAGAGCAGCTTTATATCAAAGTAATTACTAGTTCAGCAAATCTTTGGTTGTGGTGTTTAGCTCCATTAACTACTGCAGTGTTTGTGTGTGTTGATTAAGTCTTGTCCCAGTTGTATTGTATTTCAGATTAGAATCATTTCTAATTTAGAACATTTGTAGCTTGTGGGCTTTTTAACACTTTTTTTCATCATTTGTTCAGTTTCTTGTTCCCAAAGAGAGCTTAGATAGTGAAAAACACTGCATTGCATCCTTCATTTTTACCACATCTTGTACATTAGGATGACCAAATGGGCAGCTGTCAGGGTCGTATGTCGATTTTTTAATTTTTTTTTGCTGTTTCTATTCAAATATTTGTGCAGCGTTGATTAGTTCATGAACAATGTGATGGTGGGATAGTGGGTTTTCAAGCTTTTGTTAACATCAGTTGTGTTAATTTTTTAGTACTTTTAACATGTCATACTTGTCGCTTTTTGAAACATTTAATATCTAGAATAAAGCTAAAAACAAACCAATAAACTGCCGGTCTTGTAGCCATGATAAAAAAAGTATTACTATTATATTGTCATCATTATTTTATTAATTTAGTCATCACACAATTTTTTTTTGAATTAATTTATCTACCAATTTTATAACCTCCAACTTATATATGAATAAAAACTGTCAATGTCCATGGTGCAAAACAAAGCACCCTCCTGTGGTTCAGTTCTGGATTTTTGTAGGTTTTATCGTTGTAGCATTATAAGAAAGGCTATTTAATAGGTTGCTGTGCAATTACAGCCTTGAATGACAAATTCATTATTTATGCCCTGTTTACATTACACAGTTTTAGCCACAGATTAAGTTTAGCATTTGACCAATCAAAAATCATGTAGTGTCAACTAACCAATGACTCGACAGTTTTGAAACCTAGTCGGCTGACTGGCAATGTGTGACAAAAAACAATGAAGTCAAGATACGAGTCAAAACACATGGGTGAAATATAGTTGCTATCTATAAGAATACAGGGTTTTATATTTAACACGGTTGGAAACCTTTTTTTCAGTACAAATCAGCATCAATGTTGCCTTTGCATAAATATAAATATATCCATGCATGTCCCACTCCTTGAATGTGGCGTAGCCAAATCCAGTCAGATTTATTTTTTCCCCCTAATTACTTTCACACTGCACATCAACGCACACACTTTGATCACTCAGTGCTTATTAACATTCATTTTTAGATTTGCTTTCCTTTAGCTTCTAAAGAAAACATGTTTTGCAAGAGCAGAGAAGCTCGTCTGCTGCTTGCAGTTGGTGATGAATCGTGTAGTGTCAAAGCCCAAGTCGCCGGTCGCTCGTGTAGTATGAATGTCTCACCGACTCAAAAATTTCTAAGCAATCATGAAGTGTAAACTGGACAACAACCCACTGACGTGAAAAGACTTCAACAAAGATCTTCAATATATTTTGTCTGCTTTTAGATGTCCCAGTTAGTGGATGCCAGAGATTTATTGTCTGTTAAATGATGTTGTTGATGTTTTGTGTACGGCTGCTTGTTTTTTACCAATATACAATAGTCACAGTTACATTGCATTAATGCAAGTTAATTTATTAGTTAGCTTCGCTTCCTAGACATGGTTTCAAGATTAAATTGGATGGCGGTGTGAATTAAACATAAAATAACTTTACGCGAATATGCAAACAAACAAACATGCCGGCCTGATGGAGTCTTCCTCACCCTATCCACTCAGGACACACAGTAGGAATGGAGATTGGGTGGGGATGGATATAGAAGCATCTAATCCGTTTTCTTTAAAAAACTTTAGCAAGAGGCAAACTTAATAAGAACTAAAATGAAATATTATATTATTTACAGAGAGAATACAGTTATTTCTATGGCTGGAAACAACACATTACTTTTATCATTTACAATCGGATACATTGTGCAAACTGTTCCAAATGTAACAATATTAATAAAATATTACAACCCACATGTATCACTGTTGATACTTCAGCAAGCTTTATATCACATTGATCGCTATCACTATTCCATCCATCTTTTTTATTGCTGGACACACACACACAGACACATACACACGCTCAGGCACGCACGGACATACACATACACTCACACTTTGATGCTTCGATTCTCACAACATTTGACTTTTTTGAGATGCTAGAGAAACTGAGAAGATAATGATGCATGTAAGATCACTACCTAATAAAACAGATGAGATAATGGTGTTGACCATGAGCCAATGGAAATAGAGTGAATGTAGCCTGATTTAACCTGCAGACAGAACAAAATTAATCTATAAGAGAACATGGAAGGGGAATGGTTTTGCTAATAAATGATAGAAAGTGTAAACTGGCACACATCACAAAAACAAGGATTGTCAGGAAAAGTGTTGCATATTTGCAATATGCACATTAGATTGTTAGGATACTATCATAAGGTCATATTATTTACCAAAATAAATTCTCAGATGGCTGCCACTAGAATTGAAGAGCGTGCAAAAAAAATTCACTCACGGAGAGTAAAGTTTATTATGAAATGGATGGGCCAACAGTGACAGAAAAATGTGTGTGGAATCCAACAAGCAGTCTATGGAGGGTCTACAGTTTGCACATGACCTCGATACCTACAGATTTGGTCAGACATCTACCTATCATGCAGCTAACTTCCCTTTGGGTGCTGTTTTCTATTCTCACTTCCTTGTTTTAGACCATCCTGGCTGCATCCATCAATCACAGGCAATGCGCATGACTTACTATGCACAACAATCTGAAATGGCAGAAGAATTCATACTCGAAGTGTCGCAAAGCTCAATTGTTGTTTCCAAATTGGTTTTGGTTGGTCTATGTTTCTAACTGGGACAAATACTTTCCACTTTTTTGATGGCAGTTACGATTTCCATGTGGGAATTTTGCACCATATACTGTATGTGTTTTTATAATCGTGTGGTATCATCTAAATGGCTGTAAAGGCATTCCTGATTAAGAAGAGCTTTTTCAAACTCATTCATTTTGCAGAAGTGCACAGGCGCATCGACCTCAGACCTCAGTGTGTAGGGCCAAGATACATGGGCAGAGCCACCGCATGTGTGTCATTTTAGCCGTGCACACCCTCGCTCCCTTTGCGACACCTGAAGTATTAATCAAGCTTCAGACGTCTACCCACATCTACCGTCACTGCATCCATCAACCACAGTTTAGTGCTTCACACCTTTGTCACATCTCTGTGCGCTTCATACTTAGTCCTTCACCAGATAACAGGTTTAAGTTGAATTTAGAGAATTAACTTTAATTCAATTGAATTGTTTTGGAATGTGGCCGGAAACTAGAGCACCCCATAGTAAACCCTTGTGAACATGTCAAAACATGCAACCTCCACAAAGATAAAGTGAGGACATTCACATGTATGATGAACACCTTCTTGATGCAAGACAAGTTAATTATGATCTGTTTGCTGCCCCTAGAAAGAAGTAAATCTTTTGTGCTTTCATGCTCAACTATAAAATTATAAAAATTAGAATTTGTCTATTATCTTAAGAATGGTATACAAATGTATAACAATGGTGTACTTATGTGCATAACATTGTATCATTATTAATATTAAAGAAAACAACAAAAGAAATAAATATAAATCAAATTACAACAAATTACTTTGTATAATAATACTTTTCTTACTTTATTTACTTACTTACTGGGTTATTTTTATTCTTATTTATTTAACTTGTTCTTTGTGTTTAATTATGATGCTACTGGGACCTCAATTTTCCTGAGGGAACCACCCAAAGGGATCAATAAAGTTCTATCTATCTATCCATCCATCCATCCATTCATCCATCCATCTCCTTATTTTACCTATAAACTTTTCTGCCTCTCGGTAGTTCATTCACTGCACTTTATGTCTCCTGCTCCATGCTGTGAGTAAACAAATATTCATACTTAGTCCTTCACCAGATAACAGGTTTAAGTTGAATTTAGAGTGAGAAGGAAAACAAAGTAAGATGAAATAACAAATGCTGAAGAATGGATTGTCAACACTTACAATTACCCAAGTGTTCACCAAGATATAACAACACTGAACAAGACAGGAACATAATAAGTAAAAATGCTGCATACTTCATATGTTAGGGAGGCTACAAACCTTCAGAATACAACAGCTCTGCTCAGTCCCTTCTATGTGGTAGTATCATCCATCTTTTATGGAGTTGTCTGCTAGTGTATTGGTATTCAGAGAGCAGAAGGAAAGAGTTTGAACAAACCTATCAGGAAGTTTCAAGGTTTTGTTCTGTGGTCAAGCTGTCATGACTGAGGAAGAACACCTTTCACCCACTGCATGACAGTCACAGTTCAGGAAAGTTCCTCCAGTGACAGACTTCTCCACTTGTGCTGTTTGAAATAGAGACACTATAGCTCCTTCCTCCCTGCTGATGTCAGGTTCTACAAGCAGCGCAGCCCCAAGCAGAGCGTCATAACCTTTTCTTCCCAATGAGCAAATAATCTGGATATATATTTACTGTTGTTTAACTACAAATCCATTTGCATAGCCAGTAAAGCCATGATCACTAATGACATCTGTAATCAGGCCCTTTTATTTTCTGGTTATTGTGTTTTCCCTCTGTTGCAGTAGCAATAAAAATATTTAGGTTGTCTTATCCCTAATCTCTTACAATTTCTGTGTTGTTTTGTGTTAATTGCTGCACATCTTCTGATTGCTGTCCCAGTTACAGAGGCTACCGCAGCTTATCGCTCCATCTTGTCCAGTCCTTAGTATCCTCCTGCTGTTACAGTAATCATTTTATTTCTTCCCTCACTGAATCCATATACTACCTCTTTGGCTCCTTCATCTTCACCCTTTTCTTGATAACACTCTAATCCCCAATTTGCACATGCCCTAACCATCTAATTTTCTCCTCCACCAACTGTCTCCAAAATATTGAACCTGCACTGTTTCTCTAATGAACTTATTCCTCGTCTTGTCTGTCCTTGTCACTCCACCATGGCTTTTAAGCTGGGTTTACACCTCATGCATTGCAAACGGTGCAAGGTTGTGCGCCTCTTGATTTTTGTAGCTTCACGCTTATTGCACATGATTCAGTAAAATGAATGCTCTTGTTGATCAGATATGTTTTCAGAGGATTTTTTGATACATCTATGCAAGATCATAAAGATACACAAATGAAGGAAAATTCACACAGGGAGATTGCAACAACCATGGTAAAAGAATAAAAACTAAAGTTTGGGAAAACATACATGTGTATGTGAACATGGAAGAAGTGTTGACACATATGTGGCTGGGATGGGTCTCACAGTTTGTGAAACAAAGACTGACCAATACCAATCTGGAAAAGATTGTGAGCTTTGTGATGCTTTGAGATGCTAAATGTTTCTGCCATTTCAGAAGATTGCGTGCAGTGGGTCGAGTCAAACACTTTGTGCAGATGCAGGCTTTATTCAGGACGTTTAAGCCACATATCAGAGCAGTTCTCTGTTTTCATGGAAACATTGAAAGCATCTTTGGGTTATTGAAAAATGTTTAAATGTAATGTATTATTATTAATCATATATCATAATCATACATCACAAATCAAAACTTGCATTTAGATTTAATTGTGTTTGTTTAATTGGGATTTTAACATTGTATTATACACTTTTAGTTGCATACATGACAGGCTAAATTCCTTTACAGTTAAGTTACAGTATCTCCAACTTTAATTCAATTAAATTGTTTTGGAATGTGGCCGGAAACTAGAGCACCCCATAGTAAACCCTTGTGAACATGTCAAAACATGCAACCTCCACAAAGATAAAGTGAGGACATTCACATGTATGATGAACACCTTCTTGATGCAAGACAAGTTAATTATGATCTGTTTGCTGCCCCTAGAAAGAAGTAAATCTTTTGTGCTTTCATGCTCAACTATAAAATTATAAAAATTAGAATTTGTCTATTATCTTAAGAATGGTATACAAATGTATAACAATGGTGTACTTATGTGCATAACATTGTATCATTATTAATATTAAAGAAAACAACAAAAGAAATAAATATAAATCAAATTACAACAAATTACTTTGTATAATAATACTTTTCTTACTTTATTTACTTACTTACTGGGTTATTTTTATTCTTATTTATTTAACTTGTTCTTTGTGTTTAATTATGATGCTACTGGGACCTCAATTTTCCTGAGGGAACCACCCAAAGGGATCAATAAAGTTCTATCTATCTATCCATCCATCCATCCATTCATCCATCCATCTCCTTATTTTACCTATAAACTTTTCTGCCTCTCGGTAGTTCATTCACTGCACTTTATGTCTCCTGCTCCATGCTGTGAGTAAGCAAATATGTACACCGTAGCGCTATTACGTACTGCGCACACTCTGACAGTGAGAGCGCCATTGGTACCTACTGGAGTGGACGTGCAATCACACTTTACTCTAGTACGACAAAAAAAAAAGTTCCCTGGTGTCAGACGTGCCCCTCCTGGCAGCACACCACCATTTGAGAAGGACTGATGTAAGTTGACCTTTTTTGCCCTTTTGCCACCCTACTTTCATTCTTGCACTTTCTTTTAATCCTGCCAAAACTGCCCAGCCCTCGAAAGCATTCCTTCATTGCTTCAGGCTCTCCTCAACCCGAGCCTTACTCTCACTATTTATCACAGTCTTATCTGTGAACGTCATATTTCATTAATATCTGTGCTTTGAACATCAGTCTCTTTATAAAAACTAATAAGCCACGTATTGTAGATGCAGCACTAGTTATACTTTAAACCCCCAATAGATCACCCCTAATCTCCTTATGCAGTGCCACAACTCTACTCTCAAACCCTTATCATACTCTCTACAAAAACACAATGCAACTCTTCTCTATACTTCTCCATGTTTTTTGTAAACATCCGTAAGGGCATTTCCCATCAAAATGCCAGCAGTAATTTGCAAGTTATAATATTTGCATGTATAAGATATTAATTTTATCATTTTAATTAATTATCAGAATTGTTAGTACATTTTAGAACTATCATAACATAAATTATAGTATTTATTTGGATTTTAATGGTGATAAAATCAGATGCGAAAAGTTGATGTGTTCCTTGTTTTTGAATCACCAAAGAAACCAACGAAAGAGCCAGATGAATTTTGTTTGTGAATCACCACTGAAACAATTGAAAGTTCTAGATCAGTCAGAAAATGTGAGTATAATTGCTCATGTGAGGTCATCTTATATCAAATTTCAGATCCCAATTTTGCCAATAAATCAGTTCATTCTTATCTGATTTTAAAGATTAAAAAACATGAAAGTATTGCATTTTATGGAATTATCATGCCGCGGTTGTTGTTGTAACTGCAAATTATCTGCATTTGTCCTCTCCATTCCTCAGCCGTACTATCACATTTCAAGATGACCATATCTCAGGAAACATTTCCATGCTTTCACTGTAATGTCATCTTTGCCAACCATCTTTCAACTTCTCATTCACTTTGTGAGTTTCTCTTCACTTCCTTCCTGCTAATCGATGCACTTTATAGCTTACTTCCTCTCACGTCAGCCCCTCTCACATCCACTCAAAATACTCGTTTCATCTTCTCAATGCTCTTCCTATTCGTCAGCACATTCCTATCTACATTCCTTATCACACCAACCTGCTGTACATCCTCTACAGCGCTTCTGTTTGGCCAATCAATAGACGTCCTTTTTATCTTTGTAGTAAAGCTTCCTATCTTCTGTAACTCCCCTTCATCACCATCCAGCACATTTGCTCTGAAGCCTGAACTTTTTACACTACAATTTTCTTTCTTCAACTTCCACCATCCAATCCTGGGTTCTGCTTTACATTTCATCCTTTTTCTTGCCTCCAAAACATCATATAAAATGCAATTCAATGCTTTAAAACTCTTAGCATTCCCACTTTTGATTACCCTTGATCCATAAAATCTTATATATTCCAGACATAACATTATAGCCACTGACTGGTAACTCATCACAGAACCTGTTCGTGGGTAGGATATATTAGACAGCAAGTACGTGCGGCCTAATAGACAGAAGACGATCTTTCTGATAGATTCAACTGCTTATTATGATCTAAATCACATCCCTTACTTTGTGCTATCGATCCCCAAACTCCAAATCTTTTTTGCTTTGTTTATTTTGCTTCATCTGTGTTTGCTGCTTACAAGGTGCAATGGAAATGTTTTGAGTCATTAGTCCCGAGAAAATCCCATGTACTGTTATTCCAAGAATACATCACATCACTAACGTGTAACATGCATGATTTATTCACATTTTTCTAGGTGTAAAGCTGTTTTGATCATCCTCAATAAGGACCTTGCAGGGAGAGTTATTGAGTTGTGTCAAGGTTAATTTTGTTGGCTGAGTACATTCTAGAATTCTCTACTCTTGCAGCCAATGGGTGCTAATTATGCGACTATTTTAATGACATATTCTGAATGAACTAAATACTGTGAGCTACTCCAAGATGGCATGTAAAAACGAAAATATAACTTTCAAGAAATCCAATGACTATGCTAGGACCAGATAAAGTAAATCCCATGCAGTGTGTCTTAAAAGGAGAGTTATTGTACATTAGTTTAGGGGTAGTACTCAAAGCTCCTAAAATCCAAACCAAGGACCACCGATGGACTCCAGTCTATGCACTATTGTGGTTAGTCTAGCCAAATGGGAATTGGTCTGTAGAACCTTTGATCTTTTTACTGGTCTATACTGCTCATGTTAAATCTATCACTGTGAGCCTAGTTTTAAAAAAAAAGCTTGAAAAGACTGAAAAAAACGGTACATAAATAAATAAAATCTACACAGGGTTTAAACTTTTTCACATAATTGTAGTTTAAGTGACCGAGTGGGTAGCACTGTAGCACAAGTAGGCATTGGGTTTGATTACAGGTGGGGTGGTCAGGATTCTTTCTGTGCTGATGTTCCTCCTATGTCCTCATATTTCTCTTGTTAACTGGAGATTTTGAATTGCTATATCTGTAAAAGGATGTGTGTATGTGTATCCCTGATGAAAGAGTGTCATGTCCAAGATGTTTCTGTGTGACTTTCACCCAGCTGAGTGTCTTAGAATTACCACTATATTTTTTTTTATTTAGCTCAGAAGATTTCAGAAGTACTCAGCTATATTTAGGAGCCATAAGTTAATTTATCTCACATCTAGATACATACACAGTGACCTTGGACGCTATTGTCCAGATTTCTCTGGACATATAAATGCTTTCAAAGAAAAATGACATAAACTCTGTAAATGGATCTTTTTAGTATTTATATTTAAAAGAATTCATTAAGTGTGGTCTTACTTACAAATCATTCTCAGTATCGGAGTGGAGTTTCTGTCCACGCTTGTACACCATGCAGATGGTGACCACGACTCCAATAATTAATCCAAAGACTACCACTATTCCCAGAATGCCAAGAATACCCCCAGGTGGTCCCTGAGCCAAAGGTTTTTCTGCATAGAAAAAGAGAAGAAATAGGAAAGGGGGAGAGAGAGATTGGCATTTGAATGGGTGCTGTAACATTAACCTTAAAGATTATTCATACAGCAGCAACAATATAATGCCAACACCTGACCAGGAGAATAAATAAAAAGTTGCAACCGTACCACTTTCAGACTCAATACACATACCGCACACACACCAGTGTTGTTACAATACAATCTTTACAGATAGTGATGCAGCAAAACACATTCATAAGATTATGCATGTTATTAATTAAAGTAATTGGTAGTAGCGATTTTGAGTCAGCTCACAAACTAGATCTAGGCCTGAAAATAACTACTAGACATGATATGCACATCAGCAATATGAGACAGAACTAATTTGTTTGTGTTCTGTTGTGCAGCGTAAAATCAGCATGGATTGTTCTGCATTGAGTTGAAGGTTAACTTTTTTTTCTTTTCTGCAATACAACTTTGGTATTTGTTTTGTAACAATAAGAGCGATAAGGTCAGAAATAGTCTATGTGAGATGTATTTTGAGAGAATCAATATTATGCCCCATCTCACGTTTTAACAACTCCTCCCTTGCCAGTAAGCAGACTGAGATCCAGATATTCAAACTACTAAATATTTCACATCAGTCTGCAAAAGACCAACGAGCTGCTCAGACTGACTTGTTGAACAGTTGTACACAAAGCAATCGAGACCCGAGTAAATCTCGTGGTGGTGTGAATGAATCGATATCTGTCAAATAATAGTAACACAATTAGCATTAAATGGAATGAACTACATTTGTGTTTAATATTAATGATCCCTTTCTCTGCTGTACTTTTACTTCAATACTATTTCCATTTTTTCATGATTTCAGAATAATTTTATGCTCTATATGGAGAGTTATTTCAAAAGTCGGTACAGTCCTTTAATCATTTTCCATTCTCATTAAACACAATATGTACAATTTCCTTAGTTCTGCAATTGTTTACTTTTCATATGTCAGAACTTTATTGTCCTGTTGTGTAGTTTGCGTTTGCTTTGAGTTTTTCAAAAAAGAACTTATTACAGTCTCTGAGTTTCTTTCTTCCAAACCATTGTACTCGCTTCTCTTCAGCAAGTTCTGAGTAGATATTCATTTTCATTTTGTACTGTTTGTATTGGAAGCATTTTGCTGGATGATATTTTTTGAAAGGAGGCTTAAAATCACATCTTCAGACCTTGAAATTTTTACCCACAAATGGATTTTCAGCATGCCCAATTTGCTGGAAAAACCAAGAACCTGACAAAATTGTAGAAAACTGTTTGTGCTCACAAATACCCATGACTAGGTATAAACTGAGAAGTAAATGCAGACCTTGAACTGAAAGGGCATTCATCCTGCGTCGCCCTTCTGACATCACATATGCACATTTTACAGATTAATATATAATAAATTAATGAATGTTACATACACTGAAATACAAGGAACATTAGTAAATGACCATTTTGTAGATACAACATGTTTCTGATCATAAAAAAAAAATCAAAAAGAACGTTTTTATTTCTTATACTAAAACACAACTCACTCCTCATTGTAAGTTTGTGTAAATAGAATTGTTTTTCTCCTAATTTACACATAATTTTAAGGCAGATGCCCTTCCTGACACATCCTTTCATATTTATCTAGTCTTGGGACCCGTAAAGCATCTCACTGAGCTTTGCATCCTACTGGCTACATACAGGTAACCTGGCTGCATGTTTTTGGACTGTGTGATGAAACTGGAACACCTAGAAAATTCCAGACAGACATATGCAAATTCTACACAGGAGATATGTGCATCAAACTCTTAAGGACGTACTGTGATGCACACACATTGTTCAGGCCACAGTTTCAGTGTTCCATGGTTTAACAAGGAGTGCAGAGTTATGAGGCATGATAATGATCAAACACATGTAAATGCTGGTAATTATTTATTCTTTATGCAAAGCTACAAAACACATTACTTAGGTTTTAATTTGCAATTTACTTTTACTATAAAAAAAACATGATTAAAACGAAAACTAAATTCAAGTGCTGGAAAATCCAGACTGGCTGTAACACATAAAATGTAATTGAGCATCTGTCTCCTGGTGTAAAAACAATCGAGCTTGTGAGGTTTACTAGGGTGTGGTGTAGATGTTGCAAAAACAACTTTCCAGTGCATGCTAAAAGCTTTATAGCAGCTAATGGGCTTTACTGCTTCAAGTTACATGAACTGTGAACGGCATACTTATAGTCACTCTTTCAGACCTAGTTACAATTAAAGGTAGATCTTCAAAATGTAGGGCGTCCCCCTAATGGTGATCCATAAAACTACAGGAGAGGCAAAAGCTTTTTGAGCTGTAGATGTATATAGATTTACATAGATTTTCATACTCGAATTAAGTTTTGCTTTATTTAAATATTACATTCAGAGCCAGTTCCTAATGCCTAATGTGTGTGTGTGTGTGTGTGTGTGTGTGTGTGTGTGTGTGTGTGTGTGTGTGTGTTAGGGCTGACCGCAATTAATCGATTATTCGTTGGTCGACCGAAAAAATTACTAGTCGGACAAATTCCATTGCTCGACTAGTCGCAGGAAAGAAAAAAAAGCTGCGTTTCGTCAAAGGACTTCTGGGACTTTTAATTTGAACGGCGTCACAAAGGAAGACGTGAC
>JAOTRQ010063197.1:0-13292 GCA_028565875.1 Hoplisoma paleatum
AGTCCTTTGACGAAACGCAGCGTTTTTCTTTCCTGCGACTAATCGACCAATGGAATTTGTCCGACTAGTAATTTTTTGGTCGACCAACGATTAATCGATTAATCGCGGTCAGCCCTAATGAAGAGTGAGCTTACCCTGCTCTCTGTAGGCATGTGCATACTTCCTGCAAAACAATTTAAGCAATGTGTTACATGAACCCAAATGCACATTCATGAACCATTTGTAAACAGCAAAATCTACTGAAAAACAATGATCAGGTTTATAGCAATGTGTGAGGTATTAAACGTATGAGAATAAGAGCAGAAAGAAGTTTTTAATGAATGAGTTCATAACAATTGAGTGTCCTTCTGACCTTTCAGCAAGGAATCATCAAAGTAATGCCTACTTATTTCAAAAGATACTCTTGTTTTCACAACATGCCTTTTTTACTCCAACCAATCACAGCCGTTATCATCGAGTTATTGTTCTGAGTTTTCTCAGCTTTCATTTGTATTACGAAGCTGAATGCTCGCCTTTTCCATGATTACACTAAACTAATAAGAACTGGCAACTAGCATTTATTTACATCTGATTTACAATTATTCAATTCGATTTATTCGATTCATTAGCATGTTTGTTATTATTTTGTGAGAAAGGTTATATATGTTACCGCTACGGAGGCATCAGTTCATCATTCAAAATATCATTTAAAATATATTGAAATGCATCTGACTAAGGGCATATATGGTTTCAAACAGCCTTCTGTGCACAGAATGCTATGAGGTTTTTTTTGTATAGTAGTACACTCACTGAATCTCCCATTGACAGAATAAGAAAATATTATTTTTGAAGAATTTAGTATTACAAGGAAAACATATAGTTGGGCTACCCCAAAAAAAAACATTATTTGAAAAAAATTATATTTGAATACACATAAGATACTCTTCTTTCCGCATTTTGATACACCTTTTTACTACAACTTTCTTTTCCTTGCTCAAGTGTAATAAACAGTCATCCAAGTCTTAAGTCATCCATTGAAAACCGGTGTTCAGCCCCCCTTCTCTCTTATGAAGAAGGCTATTAGCACTGAACTTCACGACCTCATTAGCACCAGTGTCAGTCTCTGCTGGAGCTGTGGCATTCTATAGCTTGAGCTGCTGAGGATCCTCTAGACCAGGGGTCACTAACGTGAGGACCTCATGAGTCGCCCGCGGGCCTGTTCTAAAAATAGTTCATTATAGTGACACTTAATTACCAGTGAGCTGCATTTTTTTTCGCTATTCTTTTTTAAAACACACGTGCATTGGTGAAAATTACAATATATGTAATATATTGTAGCGATCGCTTAATGTTATGGGTTATGTCTGTGTTTAATCTTATGAGGCTCTGTTCACATGTTTTACTGCTTCGTGTGTGGGGGCGCTAATAGGGGAGGGAGGAGCCTAGTGCAGGTGTGTAGGGAGCAAGAGAGTTTTTGGGAGTGAACCGGTGTGTGTGTGTGTGTGTGTGTGTGTGTGTGTGCACGATGTTCGACAATAAATTTTACTCCACACAGAATTAACCCAGGCAGCTCCACTTGTGAATGAAAAGGATTTTAATGATTATTCTTACCTGTAGTACACCTACTACATAGGTCAAACTTCCCTCCAGAAAATGCCCATTTACAAATACACCAAAAGCAAAACAGGCTCCAGTGTGTCCATCTACAACCTCACCAATGAACCATGGACCTGAAAAACATCAGATAAAACACCAGGCTCAGTCCAGACACACACTTTCAATCCCATTGTACTTAGTGTGTGAAAAATTTACTTTACTTGAACAAATCAAGACTTGCCTAATGCTGTACACAGATTAAACAGCAGCAAGGTGTAGTAGAAAATGTTGATCTTGCTAACAAGGTGTAGAGACATGGATGCTTTTGAGAAGGACCCTGAAAACACAAAGCTGTCATTCAGCAGAGCTTTAGTGAAGAATCATCATGAATCGAACCTGATTCAGGTTTCACAGTTATATTTACCACTGAGCCGCACCTCGAGTTGAAGGAATGCCTTTAAATCTGAAGATAAGAAGAAGACTTATATTCCCCAACATGGCAGCTACAAAAAAAATCCGTGCCTGTGAACACACATTAAACAGACATCAGATATTTCATCTTCTTCGTCTACACCCTGTATGTGAGGGTGAGGGGCGCATATCATGGTCTGCATCTTCTACTTGGCTCAACTTTTACGCCAGATGATGTAAACAAGATGTACCTACAAGTTACTGTTAATTTATATAACTGAATTACATATTTTTTTAGTCTCTGCTGACTTCATGTAGTTTTATTTGCAACTGAACAATTAAACAAAATTGGATTTTATTTTGAAATAATCATTACAGCATTAACCAGTCATTAAGTAAATTGTAATCCAAACCATGCACTTATGTAAGTGCATTGTAATGTATTACAAAGTGTGCACCATCTCTTACATCTGAATGCACATTATAATGTTTCAAATGGACTTGATTTGATTATACAGTTCTCTAGCCGGCCTAAATTTTTCTCTATATATAATGCTTTTTTTTGCTTTTGCTTACCTCGAACTAATAATTTTATTAACAAGCATTTCAATACATTTGTACAAAGCAGTTCATTATGGCTCCCAAGCGTAAAGCGGTCTCATCTGATGGCAGTGCATCGAAGAAGAGGAAGGCCATCACCATGGAAGTGAAAATAGATATAATTAAGCGATACAATAAGGGCCGGGCACTCGAACTTAGTCGGACAGTGTTAGAATAGGATAAGTGCTTACAGTATGTTAGTTTTGATGTTATTTATGTACAATATGTATGTGTGTACTGACTTACACTGAAAATCAGTTTACGACGCCATGTAGGAACGAATCTGTGTCGTAAGTCGAGGACTGCACGTGTGTGTGTGTGTATGAGAGAAACCACTCATGCAGACAGACAGAACTCTACAGAGGGGTGTTTGGAGCTGTTCAGCATCAACATCGTTTTGAATTACATTGTTCTATCTAATTATCTGAAGTCAGCTTGGCTTCCTTACCAAGATGTAGTAATCAGTGAGCAAGAAAAAAGACTGTAGGAGACCAAAGCTAGGAGTGAGGTCCTCCTGCAGAGTGAAAAGCTGCTCTCGCACCTGGGAGTGCCCAGCTGAGTCCTTAAACACACCAAATTTACAATATGCACAGATTTAATCAGTTTATAGGTTTTAAATGTTATATCAACATTTAAACTCATCAATAAGGAAGATATCTTGCACATACAGAAGTTCTTCTACTTACATCTGCTTTGACAGTGATGATGTGCAGTCCAGTCGAATACATTTCAGGGTTCCAGGGCAGAACATACAGAGGACCCCCTACACTTAAAGCTTCACCTAGAGCAACTCCATTTACATTGACATGTACGGCTGTAATTGGTGCGGGAGAAAATACCAGGATCCTGCAAAGCCCAAAATAAATGTCAAATAAATAGTCACATTAAGAACTAAATCCAGATTAAAATACCAATCCACATTAATGATGGAGCAGACATGCAGATAGTTTCTACTTTCATATTATACATTATATTATATAGTTTTACCACCATTTAATCCTACTTAAAGTCACAATGGGTCTAGTCACCAATCTGTTGCATAGTAGAGAGACAAACACACATAACAATTTTAGTATCTGTGAGCTGGGAACGCCATACAAACATGGGGACACTTCACACAAAAAGCCCTGGATTGCTTAAAACCCTGGACTTTTTGCTGCAAGGCGAAAGTGCAACTCACTAAGCAACTGCGTGGCCCAGGATCTGCTTTGAAGCATGTAAATAACAGTAGATAGGATGAAGTGAGTGATTAATGACTTGAGAAGACACACACAGATTAGACACCTGATGTGTGTAGAGCTGATAATACGACCAAGAGGCTCCAAACCCGGGTGAAGGTACTGCGCATCTTTAGGGTTGGTGATGATTACCACTGGCCAGTCCTCAAACATTAAGTCTGCAAAGCTTAACAGGTCATGGTCAAAAGCCAGAACCCTATACCTGAATACAGAACAAAGTTTTGTAACCACACACAATTTTATGTTCATTAGTTTTTACAACAATACTGTTCCTATCAAAATACTGTATCCATAATTTACCAATGATTTTCATGATTTTTTCAAGCAATAGGAAATTTACGGGAAATTTGTTAATAACTAATATATTTCCTTTCCCCCCCAAACAAGACATTGGAAATTAATCTAATTAATTCAAAATTATTCTAATTAAAATTAATCTAATACTTGTAATTACACTAAATTTATTGCCCGTACTGTTTGAAGTGAATACGGATTTATCTATAAAAAATCAATTCAAAAGAATCATCCATTTGTTTCAATTCTTTCTGAATCGTTACATCCATAGTCCATACATACATAGTATTCATACAATGACAATTTATGACAACATACAATACAATCTGTGTAGTTTTTGCATCAAGCTGTGTTAGATTTTATTGGTATTGCTGTACATCATTGTTCTAGGCACTGTCAGTTTATATTTTACAAAAACAGATATTTGGCAGCTATCGTCTTCTGAGAAGGCTTTTCATTTAGAAAAAGAGCATTTGTGAGTGGAGATGCAGTGATGTCTGGATAGTTGGATGTCTGGTTTATTTGAGGTCAGGGTGCTGTGAAAACCACTAGACTTCCTCCACATCAAAATTATCAAACTTATGTCTTTATAGACTTCATGGACCGTGAAATGAATCGCTTCTTGTTTCAAAATGTCAGGTTTGTGATTTAACATTGTTTTTCATGTAAGACATAAAACAAGATCTGCAAGATTAAGGTGGTAATAGCAATCATATGGCAGCTGTCCTTGAACAGATTCATCCGTGGTGAAGTGTTCTAACAATGTTTGATGTTTGTGGTTATATCTTGAAGGCATTTTGTCCCTTTGGGGTTTCCAGAGTCAATGTAAAAAGTTAATATACACTCAATATACATGATTATTTCAATACAACAACAAGCCAGTCAAATATTTAGCTGCTCATAGTTTGTCTTTGAACAATTGTTTATGTTCTATAAATGGTGTATGGCCTGAATGTGACATAAGGTGAAAGGCAAAAGTTCCTGTCCATTTTAAAGATACCTGTGCTGTGTACTGTAGCTTCCATTTATTCGGTCATTCAATATGCTGCCTTTACCTGCGATTGTCCATCCAGTCTCCCAACTCCAATTCCAGTGTTCCTGAAGAATGTCTGCTGTGGAGAACAGGCATGATGCCCCCCAGCGTGTGCAAGTGCCCACACAGGTATGCTACTGCCCCACTGCAAAGACCATACATGCCACAGTACTATTAAAAACCATCCTGCATCTTGATTGCATACTTACACTATGCAAATTATACTTGAAGTGTTTGGTAAAAACAAGCTTTAGTTTTGAAGTTTAAATTTCAAAAACCATCAGCCATCTAACCTCATGAGCGTTCTGATTCCAGGAGAAGAAGAGATAATGGTGGAAGTGGTGTAGTGTCCAAACCAGATTGTCTGATTGCTGTTATGACTCTCCTGGCCAAACAATGCCAATTTGTCATTTTGATCCTGTGAGACAAAATCATAAGATCAATTTGTCTCCTAAGAATCCTTTAATTAATTAATTTCAAAAACCCTATTGCAATTAAATTATGATGATTATAATTATCTGTTCCTGGCTTTCAGAAAAACAGAGATGCAGGCTATGCCATAGAATTTCAACCAGCTTAACCAGACTATTTGCTCTTGTAGCAGCAAGGAATCCAGGAACATTTCACCTTAACTTTTTTAGCAATCTCTGGTGCTAGCAGGCCGACAAAGAATAAAGATGGTTACAGGTAAGCACAGCAAAATAATTTAAGAGGTATTTACATCATCCTTAGATTGTGCTAAGTTTCAAGCAATGCATGCAGCTCATGTGTAGTGTGTAAGTGTTACCTGATTAAGTATTCCAAAAAAATTATAGGGTCGTTTAGGTCCAGGCGTGAGGGTGGCATCAGCACAGATAAATGAATAGATCCCAAAGGAAGTGTTATGCACATAGTGAAATGATCCAGTTTTTTGGTTGGCAGAATATTTTCTACACACATGAAAGAATATATATGATTAATAGTTTAAAGCCAAATTGTTTTAGTGACTACACATAGTTTGAACAATTAAAAAGAGGATCTTCAAGACGGATACCTTGGCAAAACCTGATTGGCAACCACTTGATTACAGCCTAATACATTAACTGCTGGGCTATTACCACCCCCACCCACCTTTGTTTCTATGACCATAATAATATGTTTATCGGCAGTAACGTATGTTAGCATTTTAGTTCAACAAAGAAGTCATCATTTGATTAATGCTGTCAATCAAAGATTCTATAGAGTTAATTAATGAATGCCTTTATTTGTGATTTTTGAGGTGCACACAAAGTCAGTTATTGTGCCCCAAAGCTCTATCCACTAAGCAGCCAATGCCCCTACTCTCCATAATGAATAACATAATATTTGAAACGTTTTTTTTTAACACCGTCCAGCTCTTATAGTAAATTTTAAACATTAACATTTTCAGCATTTAGCAAAAGCCTAAATCCAGAGCGACTTTCGGTCAGTGAAGAAATAGCCCCTAAAATAATTTAAAATATCTATATTTAAATATTTTAGGTGACCCAGTAATAAATGATCCCCAGTGGTGAGAGACCACTGCTATAAACTGGTTGTTGACTAGTTAATCGACCCTTCATTCTTTATTTCAACATCATTTAAACATTATTAACAAAAATGCTAAATGTAATTGTTTTACAGACCACAGCAAGAATACACCATGTGCAATAGTTAATAACAATAGTTAGAGCTTTCTAACAAGGATTAAAAGATATGTTGCACTGACTTGTAGTAGTTGTTTACACTGTCCAGTGATATTACATTGAAGGCATCTGTGGATATATGAAAGAATATTGATTTTGACATCATGTCTGCTGAACGATAAAAGCCATTAGAGTTGTTGCCTGGAAGCTTAGTAAAAAGAATACAAATTACAGGGTCTGTAGGGAAATGTGGATACAGGAAGAACGTCCACCAAACCTACATGCTAAGCTGAGCTCATGACTGTGGTCTATATATACTTCTTCTGTACATAACGAAATTAAAATTTTAACATAACATCTATAGATCAGCTCGCTTAACTTATGGCAACCAGCTGTTAAGCACCTAATCTAAAATCATTATGATCAATACAGTCAGAAAAATAAAAAAGTCTATGTGGAGAACTATCAGGATTGACATTTTACAAAACTTACATGCATTGCAAAACAGGACAAATAGATACTCACCATGGTTTCCACGAATGTCAATCCATTTGGTACGTTCGAGCACTCGTGATCTTTTAAGCACACTGTGATAAGCCTGCCACTCCACCTCATGTTGAAGTGAGGCTACTTTATTCTCAGTCTTTGCATCTGTTAAATCCCCTGGTAAATATATAATTTACAACAATCAAGTGAGTACAAGTCAATCTGATAAACTAATGCACACAACTACGTAAAGTTAGCATGCACAAAAAACTAATTAGTGTATCGCTAGTGTCGATACTGAAAGTACAAACATGTCCTGTATTATGGAATACACAATAGACAAAAGAATCCACAACTAAATGTATTGTCAATGAAGATTATTAATATTTCGTCAACTTTTTAGTATCTATGTTACAGGCTCACGAGACATTTTAACATTAAAAAGCCATTTCTCATTACCTGTTGCCAGCACAAGGGCTGGTCTAATAACATCAATACCCTCTGTACAGAACTTCTCAAAGTCTGGGATGCGTTTAGGATCTCGAAAGCGGCTGATATGAATGTCTGATATCTGTATAAAAAAGAAAACAGTAATTTATTCATAACATTGCATTTAAAACCCCTCTATTTATTGAAAAGAATGGTTTTGAAGTAGGCATTTAATTGCAAAGCAGAGCCAGTAAACATGTATTTCACAGTCATGATGACATAACCAACTATTCTTAAGCCTGTTACACTGTGCAAACATCAACAGGGTTGTGCATTAATTCCAGTTGGTAAACATCTGTTTCAACAACAATCGCAGCAATATATGCATTTAAGTCTTCAACTACACATGAACGAGCTTTTCCATCTAAGAATTGATTTAAACATAAAATATTTAGTTTTATAATTCATTATGGATTTATGAATTTGAAGCAGAGTTAAAGCGTTAATGTTAGTTTAACATTGGACATAATTCTGATTTATTCTAAATATTTAATAATTTAGAAACACAGAGGTAAACATTCTAGTCTACTAGCTGGACGTAGTAATGGTAATATATGATATTATCTTAGATTGCTTGATCCAGAGATTCTTTACCATTCACTTCATTAATACATTCACATAATTCATAGAAATCTAGCAAGTAAACATAACTGAGCATTGTTTAATGACCAACACAAGAAAAACAGTACAAATAGCTTAAGATAACTGGATTTTATCATAGAGCTGCCGAATAAAAAAAGCAATGAGGAAATACACCTTCAGCGTTTTAAAAAAAGTAATATAGTCTGATAAGTAAACATATATTTCTTTTGTAATGATGTGGAAGAAATGGTATCCAACTAAAACAAGAGTCAGAGAATGCTTCAAATGATCATTAAAGAGTCAACAAATATGAGGCTGTTTGGCAGGACCAGCTGTTGTATGTAAAAGATGATGACATGCCCTTCATATTGATTTTAGGGCAGTGACTTATCAGATAGACCAGGACACCTAAAGAAGTGTCCTATTACATTTAACTGGAAAATACAAAATAATCACTTTCTGTGACATATAGTAAGGTCATCTTTAGAATATGGTTGGTCTGGAAAACTAAAAATAATTCTGATTTATTTGTACAAGAAAATCTCAATGAAGCAGATACAAAGCTTCCTAAAATTTACCATAAGTACTCCCTCATAAATCCACCAAAATCAGAAGATACCTTAATCAGATGCAAAACAGTACATTTAATCCTCACTCAAAGTGTAAAAACGATAAATTAACAATGTTTAGAGACGATTACTAAAGTGAAAGGTTGTCCTGACAGGAAATGTTGCCACAACTTTCACTAATGTTCTCCTAGTGTTACAATGTTGATAAAATTGTAAGTGTAAAATTGTAGGTGTATCGTTATATGAACATTTACAAATGAACGTTTGAAAATTAATTATATAAAAACAACTGGGCAGAATAACAATAAATGAATGTTCTAATAAACATTCTGATTTCGAACATTCAGAACATATGGATAATATTCAAACATAATCATAATAGTCAAACATAATCATAACTTTGGGGGGGGGGAGACATAAGAACGTTCCCACAACCAAATGTAATGTTTTATAATCGTTAATAAAACGTAATGGCGTTCGCTGCGTAGGTAAAATGCAACTCCATACATGATTATAACTGACTAATTTCTAGGTTTAGACTGGACTTGGTTTTACTGTCTGTTTGCTGCAGTACTAAAGATGATAAGATTTAGGACTCAGTTCTTAATGTATTCCCAGGACATTGTGGTTATGGGTCAGTCACTGGATTAACAGATTGGAATTCCTGCCGCAACTTACCTGCACAAACCAAAATATGTTATCCAGTTGTGCTCCCGGATACGGTGGCCTGCTAATTTTATCAACCTGTTCTCCATCAGGATGCTGTAAACTCCGTTTGAGGTGCCAAGTGGTGTCATATCGGTCTAACACCCAAGAAGTAAAGCGCGCCAGGACCAAACCGACCACCACCACTGCAGAAAACCACCTGAGCATCCTGCAGGAACAGCGACACAACGTCCAGTTTATCCAGCAATGCATCCAGATCACAACCAGCAGGTTGGAACACCAGCCATGGACTCGCTCGGCTTGATGAAGAATAGGTGCGAGCTGAGAATGATCGGCTGCTTAATGGAGAGGAGACAGAAGAGCAATACATGCTACAAAACAAACAAGCGCGCTGTCATCACCATTACAGCGTGAATACTTCCGCCATGCAGAAAAGCCACAGATATCACGAATTTATGCAGCAACTGACTCCATACAGACTGCTTCCGCAAAAATGGAAGCTGTTAAAGAAACAGCATCCTCAACAGCTTTGTGTTTTTTATTGAATATATAAAACATGTTACAATGGTAGAAAAATGCAATTAAGATACAAACTTTCCAAAAGTTTCCAAAGGTTAATAAAACAAAAGAAAAAAAGAAAAGCCAGAAGAATACCACAACAATCCAAAAACATTTACAGCATCAACTGCAAAAACTAGCAAAATCTTGAACCAATCCTGCTTTAGAACGAGGGTAGGACCGCCCACTCTTGATATTTAGAAGTGTGGAAATACGGCAATAACTAAATGTAGACGTACATCAATCAATAAATGCCGAAATGTGGAAATACATCAACAAATACACGTAGAAATGCGGGAATAAATAAATACATGTGGAAATATATAAATTAATCAATACAAAAACAGACAAAATAAATATTGACACATGTGATTGTATAGATAAAATGTAAAATGTAATTTTTATTGTGCCCATGTTTATGACAAAATGTATTCGATTTTATTTCGTTAGTAAATTAATTTTAATTTAGTTATGCAGTTTTTGGTCTTCCATATTTCAGACCTTCCGCTACCGTGAACACAAAAACACGTTTTAAGATCGATAGTAATTTGGCACAATTTATTTAGAAGGGTTATTATAACTTAATTTTATGTTCAAATAAAACATTGTTGTATTTTTCTCCTACTGTATATAAATGGTTGGGAAACGGACTTTTACGAGACTGGTTGAATAAGGAGCACATTATCTGCGCATGTGCAACATTTTGATCGCGTTGCAGCCGTTCCGTTGCGCATGCGCAGTTGCTTCTCTTTATGATAAACCATGGCCATAACTGACGATCCTTTTTTAGAATCCAATAAATGGTCTCGTTTTAACCGTCTTGCCATTTTGAATTATTAATTGTTAGCTTTTGTTTTCGAAGCATTAGTGTCGTTCTCACTTTATAAACGAATGTTTATGCTTATCAGCTGGCTAATTGAGTTGAGTGGCCCTAGAGTAGCTAATAGCTAAGTTCGAGTAGCGTTTGGAAACTTTGACAGCCGCACGTTACAGTGCTGACAGAGTGTTTGCGTTACTGAACTCGGCCGGAATGAGCTCGAATCTTAATCAATAAACATTTACATTCCAGAAGTAGCATTTACTCTGTTTATTGAACGAGTGTCCGTTTTCATTTCCATGCGTAATGGCTAAGAAGACTTATGATTTGCTGTTCAAACTTCTGCTTATTGGAGATTCAGGAGTGGGCAAGACTTGCGTTTTGTTTCGTTTTTCTGATGATGCGTTCAATACGACATTTATCGCCACCATCGGTAAGTTCGGTGGTTCAAATCATAGTGAAATCAGACTTGTTTTATTGTTATGCTAACATAATGTGTGTTTATAATCTCCCAAACTTTCCCCCTATCTTTTATTTTTGAAAGTTTTATCTAGAAATACTGGCGTGTATTATCTTAGGTCATTTTAATACTTAACAGAATTTCCAGAAATACATTGCATGTGATACTCTAAAAGAGATCATAACATTTAACCCCGAGTTTTAAACATTCATTCACGATCAGTCCTGATGTTTTTTGCTTTAAAGGGATCGATTTTAAAATTAAGACTGTTGAACTACATGGCAAAAAGATCAAGCTTCAGATATGGTTGGTGAAACTTTTAAACTTTCTTCAACACAATTATTATACACAAAATAATATGAAATAACCTTAAATCTAAGTAAATTACAACTTAAAAAAAAGAATTGTGTTCATTTTCCATATGCAATGTCATCAGGGATACAGCTGGACAGGAGCGTTTTCACACCATCACAACCTCCTATTACAGGGGAGCCATGGGAATCTTGCTGGTTTATGATATTACTAATGCTAAAAGCTTTGAGAATATCACCAAATGGCTGAGAAACATAGAAGAGGTGAGTAATTTAATGCACCGGTATTGCATACTTAATACAAAGTCCATTCATCTTTTCACATTCCAAACTGAGCAGTGTGGTGGCTCGGTCGGCAGTCTTACACTTTACTAACCTCATTTTATGAAGTTTGTTCTCCTGGTGTCTGTGTGGGTTTACTTTAGGTGCTCCAGTTTCTCTTAAACTTTTGTGTAATGAGTAACCGTTCCCTGTCATGAATGTAACAAAGTATAAAACAAAAGTGCAAAACAATTATCAACAACAATGATTCTTTTTTTCTCATAGTTTGTACAATCAATATTTTTGGGAAATCCATTCTGTTCAATTCTTGAGAAAAGAATCAAATATTTATGGGGAAACCATAGTGTTTGTAGAAAAGTCAGTTTGTTTATCTCTGTCTTTAGTCTAGATTAATCTAGCCACACTCCTGAAACTGTTGGTCACAGGTTGCTCTTTTATCTAACTGCTTTTATATCATTATTAAAATTAACTTTTAATAAAGTATTTAAAAATGAAAAATATAAAGCCATAATGATGTTTATAAAGCCATACAAAACGCAATACCAATTTTGACTGAATAACAGAATTTTTGGAAATTCGTGAAATTTTGAATGTGCAACAATTCGGCTAATAGATTTTTTACTTTTTTTGTTTTAGCATGCCAATGAGGATGTTGATCGAATGCTGCTCGGTAACAAATGTGACATGGAGGATATGCGTGTCGTTCCAAAAGAAAAGGGAGAACAGGTATGTCCCCATGTGAGGTGACAAGGCTCAGTAAACAGTTTGTTTGTTTGGAGAAATTAAAAGGGAAGTGAAAAGACAAGAAAAAAAAAACTGAAAAGAGAGGGGAAAAAGACGCAATTAGAAGAGGATTGATCATCTGTTTTTCACCAATACCACCTGTTTTTTCATTAAATATTAGGTCACTTATAATCAGTGGTCACCGTTTGTTATTGTATTCATTCTGGCACGTCTACATGAATTCAGGTTTATTTACCTGTCATTGGGGTCAGGATTTGTGCCATTTTTTAAATAGATGTTGAGTAAAGGTGTTTTAATTGTGCAGATTCATTTGTCAGACTTCCAGATGTTAAACTATACCCTTATTCTGCTCCATAGACCACCCCAACTGCTTTGTCTTAGCATTGCACTGAACCAGCCAAGCATGTTATTAGGGAGTACGTGTATTAAGAATAAAAAATAAGTAAATATATAGTATATATATTAGGGCTGTCCGCAAATAATCGATTATTCATTGGTCGACCGAAAAAATTACTAGTCGGCCAAATTCCATTG
>JAOTRQ010063217.1:0-13289 GCA_028565875.1 Hoplisoma paleatum
TTTGACGAAACGCAGCGTTTTTCTTTCCTGCGACTAGTCGACCAATGGAATTTGTCCGACTAGTAATTTTTTCGGTCAACCAACGAATAATCGATTAATTGCGGTCAGCACTACAGATTACAGTGAGTTTTAGTCTAAAAACCTTTCAAATAAGATAAGGTTATAGAAACTGTCAATCTGGCAACAGATTGGATGAATTTAAGAGGCTTATATGCTACATTGTGAGATGTTTATGGTTCAACGATTATTAAATATATTACTAAATGATTAGTAATACAATATTTCATTAATAATAAACATAATAATATCAAACACTAGCTTATGATTAGGAATCACTTTTATACAGTTTCAGAATGTTTCATAGGATGGTGTGTAGTAAACCTTACATCTCTAAATGTTTAAACATTTTATTGTTATAAATAAAAAATCATACTAATGTTCATTACTATTATATTTAAATTAATAACCATTATTTATTTACATTACATAGTGTACTGCTGAGTCCATTATACACTGAATACTTAATAAATGTTTTACTTTTTACTTGAGTGGATATAACTACTTACTTTATTCATACTGAGGTAAAAATGAATCAAAGTACTTGTACTTTTACTTGAGTACAATATTTTTGTTTTCTTTCCACCTCTGAAAATGCTGTGTGTAAAACTACACACACTGTTTCTGAGCGGAACATTTTATACTTTTAATTCAACTAATAAACGATGATTTTGTTTAAAAGTGTTGTCAGGAGGAGCTTTAATTTAACAACTGCATCATTATTATTTGATTAGCTTGTTTAGTTGGTGCTTGTAATAAACTGTGGAACTGCTCCTCTGTATAAAATCTACATTGTGAATGCTAAACTGGTTTTGCTCTTATTGTTTATTTTCCTTTTCTACATTAATGCCATCGTTCCGCGCTGGAAAGAATTCGGCTTTGGTGCAGCGGTAAAACATATGCTAGCACATCGTTGCACACCATAACTGGGATGTTGTATATATCATAATGAATTTCAGCTCTGTCAGTTGGCCGGGCTGAGTGGCAAAATAAAGAACGATTGCTGCAGGGCATGTTTACAAACTTCAAGATTAATAAAGTATATTTATCTAAACGTATACCTTCAATATATTTATACAAGCTTTACTCATCTGGATTTGTGCAGTTTATCCTATCATTCAATGTACATCCTCTCAGGGCATACTCACACTACAGTTCCACCGTGACGGTCACGGTTCAATACCAAAGTATGGTGCTTTTGATAAATGTGATCGTCCCGAACCGTGCCCGTGCCCATGCCCATTCGAAAAGGTGGGCCAGAACACGTATCAGTTGGACTCGGGCTTGGTACATATTTAGTGTGAGTGTATTCCATGACTAATAACGGAACTCGTACATGACATGGGGTAAACAAACAGGGTGAGGTGCACCGTGTACTAGAAATTTGGGCAGGCCGGAGCATACAGCAACAGCTCAATGAAACAGACAAATATTTGGTTATATCTGTGATTACCAAAGAGTATCTGAAGGGGCGCGATGCCCTCTGTAAATCTGGCAGCTCATCGGATGAAAATTCATTGATGATGCTTTGTGATGATGCAAATGTGTTAAAGCACCGTTTGAGTGCACACCACGGGGGCTAGTGAAGAGGGCGGACAATCATACTCCAGCACAGTACAAGAGTACTGACCCTCAAACCCAGATTATGTGGTGAGCACTGGTAAACCACCATCTTTGGGTCAACTAGATGATGTTTTGTAAGTGTATTTTGCTGTTGTCTAATCTGTTCAGTTACAATCTAGTAAACACAAAAGCGGGTTAGTTTATGTCTTTCACTTAATGACTTCTGTTTTGCCGGTTTATCCATAATTATGAGGTGATGGTGGAGATTTAAGATGTTCTCTCATTTCCTTAGACGACTTTAAAATTGGAGGATATATTTGAGCAAGAAATGTCAAACTTGATTGTGCAGATTTTATATAATTGTTTAAAGCTTTAGATATTTTATCTTTTACCTGGTCTTTACCTTACTGCAGATATATCACAGAGATGTTCCGCTAATTCTTTGTACTCTGTGTTAATGAAGTTTTGGTGATGCAGTTTGAATTGTGGGTACTTACAGACTCAGGTGTGAAGCTGTTTTATTGAAAGATCTATTCTTATGATAGGCACCCTATAGCAAAAAGTTTCTGGGGTCGATCCTCAGGTTCAGGTCCTTTCTGTGTGGACTTTAAATGTGATCTGGCTTCCACCCACGGTCCAAAAACATGCAGCCAGTTTACTTAGACAAACTAAATTGTGTGATAAATACCTAGCCATTAAGGGCAGCCTTGGCTTGCTGGTTAGAGGACTGGGCTTGTGATCAGAAGGTTGCCGGATTGATTCCGAGAGTCAACCAATCATGACTGAAGTGCTTTTGTGCAAGGCACCGAACTAACTGCTATGACCGGGTATGTGTGCTCACTGCTGCCCCCTAGTGTGAATTTACTTGTGTGCAGGAATGAGTGTTTCACTGCCTAGATTGGGTTGAATGATGAAAAATATTTCCAAAGTGTGTGAAAAGCGCGGTGGAGAAATAAATTCTACACTAGAATAGACGGACCAGTGCATTGTATTGTCATTACAAACCCAGATTAAAAGTGAGGGCTATGTCAGGAAGGGCATCCTGCATAAAGATTGTGCGAAACCGATAATCCAGATCACAAGAAAAAAATATTATAAACAATTCGATGTAGATTCATGAGAAAAATGTTTTGGAACCCATTTTCTTTATAACAATCCGATTCGTTTTATAAAGAAAACAAAAAAGTTAAAGTTACATTAAAGTTAAACAGGCAGATAAATGTGCATTATCAAAACTGAACTATTTCCATTCACTTTAGTGAATAAACCAGGTTAAGATGCACTCAGCTTTCCTTTGCTACAGATTAATAGATGTAATGGTGGCTGACATATCGAGCTTTTCTCATCCTCTTACACCTGAGGTTATTCTCTTGATTATGCTAATACTGAGATCTGAGTGGCAGCATTACATTGGTCATGGTTTCCTACCGTGTTAAGCATTCTGAGGGTGCACCGTGCCCATTATATAATGCAGTTCAGGCTCACAAACTTTCACTGTTGTCTTTTTATCTTATTACTTTCTCTCCAGAGACCGTCTCGTCTCACAGGTTAGAGATCATTCCGGGAGCCAGTGAGGGGAAATGTAATGTTGGGAAACGATACTTTATTGTAATCACACGTCTGATTAGATGGGGCTTGCGTTCAGCAATAACACTCAAGACTCTGTCTCAAATGTTAGAAATCATGGTCCGGTCTATAAGGGTAAACATTCCGTCTCTTGAAGTGGGAATGTGCTGTTCTGTGTTCTGTACATTATCTTAAATGCTTTAGTTGTTTTATTTAGTTGCTTTCTTTTAACACAAATGTGTTTAATAAGTGTAAAAAGTTATAATAATTTTTATCCCATGTTTCCTTACTGGTAGTATCATCGTTATGTTTTGTTTTTTTAGAATATTAAAATATTTTTCACTCTTGTGCTTTTATTCACAAAGGAATTATTCTTCAGCATTTAATCCAATCTGTGCAGTGAAACACACATTACACATACTAGTCAATAGGGGGCAGCAATGAGCATACATGCACAGTGCGCAGGGCAGCCCTGGTCACAGCACTCAGAGCAGTTAGAGGTTTAATCTCTAGCTCGAGGGAACTTCACTCATGACGTGTTGACTCTCGGAATTAAACCAACAACCTTCCGATCACAAGTCCAGTCCTCTAACCACCAGGCTGCCTCTAATGTTGGCCTGAACATTGGGACTGAAACTATCGGGCCCCACCCTCTTACAGGTGCACAGTCACCAACTGCTTTTTTTCTTCTCCACTATACCATCCAGTTCATTTATCATCAGTGCTGACGCCTTGATGTACAGATGTAACGATGCACTTTACCCACGATTCCACCAAAATGTTCTTTTACTATTTTTACTGTCATTTTATTACAAATAAAAATATTCATTTAAATACTAAATTATTTTTGTAATGCTCTTCTATTTATATAAACAATGAATGCCATTTTATTACTGAAAACTATGCCGGAAATGCTGGTTTCACATTTTATGTTAATAAATAAGGCACCAGCGCCCTCTGCTGTTTAAAGTGAACATCGATTCTTCAAAAATGATTCACTGATGTGATTCATGCTGCTAGTGAATCGAGTCTTTATAATTCTTTGTAAATCATTACATTACTTGTGCTTTCACATTAGTCCACTTGCTTTCCTGCATCCATTCTAAGATGCAAGATGCATTAAGGTGTTTTGTCCTGCTAGCATTGGAACTTTTTTTTCTATGACTACAATCGAACTCTGAGCTGGTTGAGTCTGTACGAGTGAGTCTTAAATCAACAGTCTGAACCCTCACACGTTAACAGTAACAGGACTTCGTGTGTGAGAGATCAGTTAAATAATCTGCTCTCGTGACGGGTCACCAGAATGGATCGTGATCTATATTATTGATTTTTTTTCACAATTTTTAATGCTGGATGCCCTTTCTGACACAATATGTCTGTCATTACACATATACAGATGTACAGTACAAAGATTGTTTTTCATTGCATACCCTAGGTTGTATGGAAGTCGGAGTGTTTAGGTTTCTATCACAAACTGTACATATACGTTTTCAATACCGTAAGTATACACAAGTTTAAGTAAGTAAGTTTAAGTTTGTTTGCACATGTTTAACTAAGTAAGTTTACACAAGTTTAAGCAAACTTGTGAAAAAATGTGCATCATTCTATTAAATTGTGAACCCAAGCAATCAGAGTCAGCATTTAGCTATAAGTTACATAAATGCTTTTCTTTTAGGGATAAAATGATAATTAGGCAATAATGTGTGTAAACACATTAATCACGCAGGTGTAAGTGGGCGTTTGTAAGTGAAAATCTGTTTCTATTATGCTGATTTACACCCGAAGGTGTAACACTGGCTTGATTATTTTGGTTGCTGCACTTTCGTTGGATTGGCTCCTAGATTTGATGCAGATGTTCGGTTCAGTGACATGTCTTGTGTATTTGAAGTCTGTCCAAAAGAATTCAATTATTTTGCATAATGTTAATGATAATCCCAATTTATTTTCAGTCCAGCTGTGTGTTAAATGTCATTTTTTAATGTAATATCATTGAATCGTGAGTTAAAACCTGGTTGTACTGACATTTCGACATCTTATCACTGGCTGTAAAATTGATGTCGACCCAGAACTCAGAAGTCATTCATGCGGAATCTCTCCAGAACTCTCTTACTGTCTCATATCTTAAAGACGTCAACTCTAGAAAACGAAGACACATTTCAAGACATGTTTAGAAAGTCCTTTGTGTGAAAGGAAATAATGTATCTTATGTTTAAAGCTGTTTGAAGGAACCCCAGATTTAAATTCACAGTGAAAGCACCTTTGTCGTGATGCTTAGCTTGAGGCATGTATTTGCACTTTTCTATATTTAGCGGTGTAGAGAATTTTTTCGGACATTTTCTGTTATTTATTTTAGTATTTTCTCCTCAGTGTAGTCAATTTGTTTTCCGCTCTTGTAAATTTCGATTGCATTTGACAAGGGTACATTGTTGTTCACACTTGTGTCAGGTACACAGTCCTCATGGGTACCTTTTTTTCGCCAATGTGAAAATATTTCCCCTAACCAGCTTTCTTGCACAGCATTTTAAAAACCCTTTTTTGTCTGGCCAGCACCCCAGCAGACGCGGTGTGTAATTTTTGTTTGCTGCAGGCTCTGCCACTTGTGCTTGCAAGATGCCATCCAGGCAAGAAAGAACAGAGTAAAGAATCAAACCAGAGTATTTAGAATCAGAGTATTTAAAAATTACATGACTTAGGCACTTTGTGTCCTCTCAAATATTTAACTTATTTTTAAATTTGTTCAGGAGATTTTTCCTGGAGGTCTGGCACAAACAGAATGTGTTGTTTCACTTATTTTAGGCTTATTTTAGGCTTGTATTGATGCACACAATGAAACCTATATGATGTGATTTACATTACCGGCTCCACATAAAGATTATTTATCAATATTTTTGGAAACAAAGTGAAATTCAAGGTTAATTATGACAAACCCGAACCTGGCAACCAGACATCTGTTTAGTGGTATATAGCACCAACGTTAAAATCGATTCATATACTTGTCAAATCAATTGAGTCTTACTGTGTATTGTTGCATAAATATTTATTTGCAAGCCCAACCTAATAGATATTTTATCAGGGTGGCCAAAGTTTCAGACTTTTACTGCCTGACTGAGTTAGAGAACAACTCAGTATGACAATTTGTTACTTAAAGCTTACTCAGTGAGCTGTAAACAGCATTATAGCCCAATGAAGATGTGTCGCCCTATAGAATCTTGTTTCCACTTGTATGCAAATGAGACAGGATTTTCAGTAAACACTGCTCTGTATCATTGCTGTGTTGGCTGGCAGGCTGATATTTTGAATGTGGCCATGATGCTCCGGGGCTGTACTCGGTCAGGACACACTCAAAGTAATCAGCAGCTGTGCCATCTGCTCGTGCTTAATGACTACCTGCCAGTGCCGAGCCGAGAAGAGAGAGAATCAGAGAGACAGATAGTGAGAGAATTACAGAAATGACTTAAACATAGAGGATAAGAAAACATAGGTGAGACCGATACACATGAACCTGGACAAGGTGAACCGTGATAATATGAGAGCGAGGCATAGGCCAGGGGCAAAAGCGAGGACTTGTATCTGGGTGGCGTTGTAGATTTGGGCCACTTATTTGAAGCAAAAGGACACATAAAGGACACATTTGCCCTATAAACTCTTATATAAAATAACATGATAATACATTTTGAAACATGTTTTTAGTAACATGATGCACCAAGTGACAAGTGTGTAGAATCAAGAAGGTTCTAGGTTCCATTCACAGGTTCTTTTTGTGAGGAGTTTGTTCTCCCTTTGTCTATATGGACTTCTTTAGGGTGCTGTTTCCTACAACAGTCCAAAACACATGTAGCACAGACCAGTGCAGTGTAGTGCTGGTCCCATGTCCAGATAAAGAGGGTGGATTGTTGCGGGGGTTGGGGGCAAGTAAATCAATTGTAATAATACGTCTACATCTAAAAACCTCCATTCTTTTTATCACCCTTTTTGCATGAGTCAAGATCGATATTGTGGATGTATTAGAATCAGAGGTCAGAACAGAGGGTCAGCTATTGTACGGTGCCTCCAGAGTATAAAGGGTTAAGGGTCTTACTCAAAGACCCAACAGTGCCTGGATTTGAGCCTCCGATCTTCAGGTTGATACATAGTACAAAGCTCTACCCACTTTGCTATACTGTCCCCTGTGTAGAGTCACTCATCAGTCTCCATTAACCCCTCACTGTGCTGTCAACATCGTCATTACAGAGGTTTTAACAGTAGTTAGTAGGAATCCCTATGGCCTCCCTCTCAAGCTGATTATTGTTCATGTGCACCATTAACAGAGCTGAAATTGTGATGTCAGCGAGAGATTTATCACGCTTCACTGCTCAAGCATCTGAGTGTTCAAGTCACATAAACCTGGGATCTTCCTACTTGTATAGCTCATAAAGGAAGTCACTTTGTAAATGAATTGGGTATGAATCCATCCCTGAAAATTGTGCAATGCTACATTCTGCCCTTGATGCGATACGGTTTATGATACGATTTGTTTCCCTAGTTATCATGTGGATACTAATAGGAGCAGCAGAAAGGATTCACATTTGTATCCTTCAAATAAAAGAATCAAAGTTAAGGTGGTACATAATAATGCTAATCCAATGATAATAGTATTGAAATCTCATAATGTCAGCGTACCAGGAACAATTCTGATCTCTGTACAATCTCTGCAAGCAGCTATTTTCGAACCTCTTGTACGATCAGTGCAGTGTTAATAAATACACACATTCATTGTATAAAAAAGTTTCTATATTGCATTTAAATTCTATTTGTATTGTAAGTTTCTGCAGAGTCTTCTCCAGATGTTTTTCATTGCACCATATGTGATGTTTCTAACTAAACTGTTATTCGTGGACATGAAAGCTGTGTCGAACAAGGCACTGTGAGGTTTGTACAGTGTTGCTAAGGAACTACTTTGTTAATTTAAGGCAGGGTGTGGGTTGCATTCATTTGTCATGTTTGTCATTAAGGACTAATTTATTGTATTTAATTTTGCAAAAAAAAGCCAGTTTTCCAACCCTAAGTGCAGTCGATAATGTGGCAGCTTTAATTCCCCTCAACCATTCATTAGCAGGAGTTTCTCTGTGAGCTATTTGGCTGCTTCCTGTTGTTAATTAGACAGGTAGCGATCACAGACAAAACAACATGGATAGAACTATGTTACACTTTTTTATGAGTATGTCAGCTGTATGCCTTGCGTGTCCATTACTGCGTGATTATCTTTTAGTTTTATCAAAAATGAATGTATTTTTATTTCTGAGCAAGGTACAAATTAGGCAAAACTATTTAGAACTTGTCTTTAAACCAAACCTCGTTGTTACGTTATACTCGTACTTATTACGGGTCCAAAATTATGGATATTTTATTAGTGTAGCCAAAGTTATTTGCATTTTTATCAGTGATTAATCTTATTTAGGGTTACTGTGGGACACACATTGGGTGAATATACTAAACCCCTGGACAGGTCACCGGTTTGTTGCAGGATACAGAGACAAACATACACACACACAACAATTTCAGTCTTTACTAACGTGATTGCATGTCTTTGGACTGTGGAGGGAAACCAGAGTACCAGAAGTAACCCATACCAAATACAGGAAGAACATGCAGACAGAAAGTGTCACCAAATATTCATTCATTACATGTCAAATCGATTTGAATCATGGAATTTGTGAGTCGTTTATTAACTATTTTGTGGTGAATTGTTACACATATATTTTTAACAGCCTATAATTAGGGATATTTTATCAGGGTAGCTAAAGTTGCAGTCTATATTTTGCCTGACTGGTGTAGAGAGTTATTAAGTGGTAAAAGTACTGGACTAGTAATCCAAAGACTTGCAGGCTAAAGCCCCAGTACTGCCCGTCTGTCACTGTTAGTGCTCACTTGCTTAGACACTCAAATGCTAACAACACTGCTGTGGATAAAAGCATCTGCTGAATGTAAATATTATTTATATAAATGTTCAACTTGAATCAGTCGTCAAGTATGTCTGTACCACTGATAAATCTGAGAAAACTCCAGCGGCTCACACAGAACCGTGACCTCAACCCAATAAACACCATTGGAATGAATTGAAATGCTGAATGTAAGCCAGGCCTTCCTGTCCAGAACAAGTGCCTACATTCACTAGCGCTCTTATAACAGAATAAGCACGGATGCTCGCCAGAATCTTTTGGATACACTTCAAAATCTTTTGGAAAGCCTTTTCAGAAGAGTGAAGGCTATTATGATCACAAAGAGGGGTCCAATAACCCTTTAATGTTAGAACGTTTACAATACAACAAATAGCCAACAAAATCATGATTTCATGTCCGGATTCCTTGAGCCAAATGCAAATACAGATCATATTTGAAAATTAAGAATTGAAAATGTTTTTATCCAAAATTATTTACATTTAAGTTTCATTTTACATTTACATTTTCAGCATGTAAATGTAAAATGAAATATACTTACAGAAGTATATAAGCAATGGACCATTGTTCATGTGGGAGCTCAGCCCAGCCGACAGGCAGAGAATAGACTAGACATGTTTTCAGCTCTAGTGTGTCAAAAATGCTGCATTTCTGTGTTTTGTGGGCGTCAGTTCTTCGTGTATAGCACAGTGATTGGTGATGGTTGATTAAGTCTAAAATAAAATTAGCAGACAGATATAACTGTGGCTGAGCAAGGTAAGACCTGATGGAGTTTAACCTTTTTGTGGCATCATCAGCCATTCCTTGTGTGTAGATCAGGTACCGGTATGCGCACCGGATAAATACGGTTTAAAACATGGAGTGAAAATCCACCGCACAAGGCTGTCATGCAACGATTAGAATAAGCGAGGAAACACAGATGAAGGCAAACAGGCAGAAAATAATGTTTTTACTTGTCAGCGTTTTTTATTGTCTGATCTGAAATCATACTGTATAACAAATAAGAAGCTTTATTAATATTATTCAGTTATTCACAGATGTGTAGTACATGTGTGAACGTACAAAGCTTTAACATGTAAGAACATATCTTTTTATATTATTTAACCCTTCTCATTCTTTTTTTAAGCATTTTTGCATTTTCTTATCAGTCCATTGTTTTTTTTAGTATTTATTCTTCTGCTAATTTGTTTGTTTGTTTTGTGTGTGTGTGTGTGTGTGTATGTGTGTGTGTTTTATTGTTTGTCACCTTGGTGATCTTCTTGGGTGTCCTGAATGGCATCAATAAAATGAAAATCCTACTATTCCACTTGTGTCTCCTTTACATGTGTAAAACATTGAAATTCAATAAACATCTTTCATACGAGTCCTGGGTTCGATTCTCAGGGTAAGACAATCCGGGGTCCTCTTTGTACTGCAGTTTCCCTCCACAGTGTGTGTGTGTGTACCTTGCAACAATCGACCTGTTCAGGAGTTTAGTGTATTCGCCCAGTGTTTGTCCCACTGTGACCCTAAATAAGATTAAACGCTGGTAAAACTAGATAATGGAAGGCTGTATGGATCGTTCATGCAATGCTACACTGCCCCCTCATCTTCAGATTTCGTGCTAAATGTTTTATTTTTGTTTGTTTGTTTTTATCGAGCACAGTGAACGTGTCTCGTTGATGAAGAGGTTCGATACCGCTGGACACCGGTGCCTCTTCAGTCGACGTGGCTTTGATAGTAAAGACTGGATCTCATTCCTCCTTCACCATTTAAAAGCAATCACCGCCTGGCAGCTGTCTCTCGTGCCAGTTATATATTAAAGCCGAATCGATTGCTATTTATTTGTGATGACATCTGGTTGTTGGCGCATGTTCACCCTCACCTCGCTCTCATTTCTCTTAAAGTCGCGCAGCTATTGGCATTTTAGGACGTTACTTCATAATTATTCTTATCACGCTGAATTAGTACCATCAGCTCGATAAATGTCTGCCAGTACCAGCCATGCATGATCTCCAATGTCTTTACTGGTTTAAAGAAACGTTATCACACTGGTTCCGTTTTCTGCTTGATCGGAGCCATTACAAAAACATTCGTTTCATGAGTCCTGCTATTTTTTCTGGAAATTTATAAGTGCTCTCGGGTGTATGGGGTAAAAAAAAAAGGGAAAGATCACCTTGTGTGAAATTAATTCGCTCACCCATTAATGAAATCGCAGCCCGGGATCTTATTAGGCATAAAGTGTTCTTTTACAGTGTTCTGCCTTTTACAGATGACTCTTTAAAATGTGTGTAGTAATGATATAAGGAATAGAGAGTGTAAGAAATAGAAATGCATTTAGGGAATAGAAAATACAGTAACAAATAACTCTGTAGTTAGTAGTAGTGCTTCTATTAGCAGTGGGCTGCCCTGGCCACGGTACCCCGGGGAGCAGTTAGGGGTTTGGTGCTTTGCCTAAGGTTGCAAAGGTTGGACCAACACAATAGTGTTATGCCAGATGAGTGTGTTGTAGTGTTTATATATTTCATAGAGCACTGGAACCCATGTGCTTTTATGAAAAGGCACCATTTTTATTCAGTTGTATGAAAATATGTTGTCTAAATCCCCATCCTTGTTTTGACTTTTGTTCTTTGTCGAGAAGTTCACATTCACATTTAAAATCGGGGACTAGATAAAACAGATGAGGGTTTAACCTTGCTTAGTCGGGTGGATATCTGTAGCTAGAACAAAAACCTGTTAGCATGACATAAAACAGGTAAACATTGACTCAGCTATTAGTAAAAGGTTGTACTTACACTGTTTGCTATTGTAGATTCATTTTTTTTACAAGAAATATATTCCCATTACGTCAAGCCAGTCACATTTTGTTACACGCTTGACCTTTAGCTGAGTAAGCTAAGCTAATGAGTCCGTCACTAAAATTTGTAAATCCTTCTCATAATTTGGCAAGTAACAACCCATGTCTTGGTGCTCCTTTGCTCGTTTGCGTCATCAGTGTGTGAAAGATCGGCAATGAATGCTTGATTAATTACGTTTCATTTAGTTGATTTGAATAAACCTATAATAACTTGACTGAGCTTAAGGACGAGTGACCGTCTGGCTCGGGCGTTTCTTTCCATCTGTCCCTCATGACTGCTGCTATCATATTGCTCCCTTTGCCAGGTCTCATGCCAGAGCTGTCATCACTACCCTGCAGGAGTAATGAAAGGATTTAGAAGAGATACATTTGCTGAGCAGCTTTCTATAGAGCAATTCCTCCGGATGACATTTGAAATACAGTAGAGTTGAAAAACAGTCTTATTACCTGCATATGCTTTGTATCAATATATTTAAACATGTTATGTTAGATGGTCTGTCAGAGGTGAACAATATATTATATAGCCAAAAGTATTTGTACATCTGACCATGAGCTTCTTGGACATGCAGTACCAGTCAAACCTTCTCATTCACTGTTTTTCTTTGTGTGAAAGCATTTGTACTTTTGCTTTATCTTGTCTTCTTGTAGACCGTTTTTAGATTTCTTGTAAGCGACTACAACACCGCAAGCCTGCCCTGCGTGGGATGATAAAAAGCTTATTTAATCTGATCAGATCGTATCTTATCTGATCTGATTTTATCTTGTCTTATTGTACACACTTCCAGGCTATGTGAGGGTTATTTGACCAAAATGAGAGTGATGGAGTCACTGTGTGTCAGATGAGCACGTGTGATCCCGATCTAAACCCAGTGGAGATGACTTTGGACGAGTTGGACTGCAAAGTGAAGAGAAATTGGTCAACAAGTGCTCAGCACCTCTGTGAACTCAATGAAGAGTTTTCCCTTAATTTAATTGAGAGAACTTCAACAGCAATGAATCTAATGAATCAAACATATTCTGATTTGTTTAAGATTTTTTGTTTACTACATAAGTCTGTATGTTATGATTGCATTTACATTTTCAGCATTTAACAGACGCTATTATCCATACTAGCAGAGGTGTCAAGTAACAAAGTACAAATACTTCGTTACATTACTTGAGTAGAAATTTTGGTTATCTATACTGGAGTAATAATTTTTCAGACGACTTTGTACTTCAACTCCTTACATTTTCACGCAATTATCTGTACTTTCTATAGGGCTGTCCACAACCAAGGATTTTGTTGGTCGACCAGTGGTCGTCATTTACTTCAACTAATCGACTAATAGTCG
>JAOTRQ010063228.1:0-13289 GCA_028565875.1 Hoplisoma paleatum
GTTACACTGTTATTACACAGGTTGTTAATGTGTAAGTACATAGTACTTAGGGACACTTATTATAAAGTGGGACCATAAAATGTCTACTAATTTATCTACAAAACACTTGTTATTAAAATTTAATTAATTGTCCGTTCTAAACCTAAAGATCACCAAGATCGAATTTATTCAAACATATTTCTGCTGCAGTTCTCCCCGAACCAATACTTCATGCAAACATATATACATCAAACATTTAACGTAAACCATTACATATTCTTTTTTCATTACGGTGTCTGACCGTGTCTAAGATTTGTTCTTATGCATTTTTTTTTCAATTTCAGTTTTATCTTTGAATCAACCCTTTATTTTAGATTCATGGTTGTATCAGAATGCCCATTCAACGTATTGGGTCGTGACATGATGTTTAAACCGAACTTAACTAGCTTTTGTTTTTAACAGGGTTGTGAATGTCAGAGTAAGCCGAACACTGCCTGACCGTGTCTAAGATTTACTCAAGCTATGCTTCTATTATACATAATTAAGACTATCGAATGACAGAACATTTAGCTTTCGGAGTGGACTTTTAGTGGATAGAGACATTCATCATGACATATTTTGTGTTTAGCAAAGACATACACTTTTTGATTAAACAAAGAATTTATTGTTGTATTAGATTGCACATTCAACTTTACGGGTCGTGACATGGGTCTTACTCAACAAAAAAGCTTTCTACTAATTTACCTGTAAATCACTTGTTATTAAAATTCAATCAAGTAACCTGATCTTAACTATCAGCTGTGGGGCTTGCCTGTAGAAATATGCGCCAGACTGTGGCAAACCGTTCAATAGCTGGATGATTTATTGCCCAAATCCCAGGCAGCGTGAAGGGTTATTCAGTGTGCTTCTTTCCAAGCTCTGCTTAAAACCTGTAAACATATTTACTATGATAATATCCTTTGTTAAAATAGAAGGATGCCAGCTGAGGCTCCTGCTGACGCTGAAAAAAATTGTACTTTTGCATCATAAAGTTTTGCACTTTTCTCATCGGATAAAAACCCACACTAAACAATATTTAAACAAAACACATGACGTGCATGCTTTGTGCGCATGAAAATTCAACACTAGAGCAGCAAAGCTTGTTTTTTGCACACGCGTAGTAGGTATTTCAGCAACTACACATTGATATTACACAAACGCCTTTCTTCTAATTAGATTAAAACCGTAATAAACAATACTCAAATTCAACACTTGACGTGCATGATTTGTGCACATAGTAAGCCAGACCAGCTTAACTAGATGTTTTGCCCCCCGCGTAGTGGTAATTTCAGAAACTTCTAACTGATTTCACTCAAACGCCCAGGTGTAAAACATACAGTAGAGTTATTTCATAAACTCATGCTCTTTCTGTGGGACTAATAAGTGTTCTAATTCGATCGCGGGAGGCTCTTAACCTCTGCATTAGCTAATAAAGCATTTTCGAGTGTTTCGTTCAGCTTGTCTAACGCTGTAACTCACTTTACAGTATACATTTTAACATATTACAATGAATGCACAAAACCAATGATTCAGTTAAAAACACCGTTTATTGATTTTCATTCAGCTGTGTTAATCTAATTCTACAGTGTTCTTTAATCACGAATGAAAGCTGATGCTGCAAGCCTCGGATTTATCTGATAACACTGTTTAATGCTTTTCCTTCAGCTGATCTAATTCTTAAACTGATTATACAATACACAATTTCACAAACTAACAAAAATGCTCAAAACCTGCTTGACAAAGTATTTTTCATAAATTTAACCTGCAAAAACAAAAACGAACGAAACGAAGTCCTTTGAAAAGAATTTCACTGACTCGCATCTACGTCAAATACACACACTGGACAAAACTTTCATTTACACAACAAACATATACTTCCTTTTCTTGTCAAAAAAGTTAACCTAGCCGCTCTCCTCTCTCGTCAAAGAGGGTCCCACATGAGATAACGCATTAAATTCAACTTTCAACAAGTAACTATACAAGATAATGCATTATATGCTCCTAGCAGCTATACAATCAACCTCTGAAAGACTGATTGGAAATATCTAAGTGACCCCACATTGGACCCGATAAAAATATTTAACGTATATACATAAACTGTATGCAATCATTTTATACTAAAAATAATGATTTAAACAATGGATCTTGCAGCAACACAGTTAGTTATGAGTAGAGTATTGTATTGTAACAGGCCTACCACTGGCTACTTATCGAAAGGGTAGCTGCAACACAACCAGTCTCTTATGGATAAGAATCCCGTATTATAACGGGACCATTGCTACTGCTTATTAAAAGGCTTTTCGTATCTACATGTCACAAAAGGTAGTGTAGTTCCAATGCAGACACGGTCCTTTTACTAAAAGAGGGGTTAGAGCGTCACTGAGCTGTAAATTTGCCCCAACAATCCTCACGTCCAAGCTTACATATACGAAAAACCAAAAGAAAAGCCAGACACACGAAGCATACAGACGATTCAGAACAGCTATGAGTTTATTACACGGTAGCAGTTCTTTTATACTCTCAAGGCAGACATATAGCTGTGGTTAATATACATTTAGAGGATCTTACAAAACAAAAGGGCAAGACAATTACATTGAGAACAAAGAGGCGATCGTATGGAAGAAGCACCCCCTCTCCTGAACTTGTGAAGTGAAATTTGGTGAGATGATGCGTTTACATGTGAATAGAGACAACGCCTGTTATTGTCTGCAAACACTGTTCTATGGTACAGGAAATCATGAAGTGCCGAGAGACCGTAAGCCATGAGCTCCAACAATAACATCAGGAGTGAGGCAATAAATGAACTGTACCAGCACATCAGTGAACAGCAGACAGCACACCCGGGTGCTTTTCTCATCCTGGCTGGAGATTTTAACCTTGCAGATCCAACACTTTTTTAACAACGCAGACTTTTTTAAAACATAGACTTCCCAACCTGTGGAAATAATAAACTGGACCAGCTCTTTACTGCACAGAGAGGAGCCTACAAAACCTTTCCCCTCCCCCACCTTGGAGCCTCTGATCACCTTACGATTATGCTAATGCATCTTACAGACCACTGGTTAAAGTCACCAAGCCAGTTCTTAAGCAGATATGAGTGTGGCCGGACGGTTCCTCAGAGGCACTTTAGGACTGTTTCAGCACAACGGACTGGAGAATGTTTAAAGAGGCTGCTACCTACAACAACACCACAGACATTCTGGAGTACACAGACACTGTCTCTGCTTACATCACCAAGTGCATTGATCCTCAGGACCATCACTGTTTGGCCTAATCAGAAGCCATGGCTGACAGGAAAAGTCTACAGGCTCCTGAAGGCCAGAAATGCTGCCTTCACAGCAGGTGACCAGGCAGACTTAAAGACAGCTAGAGCCAACCTGTCCCGTGGCATCAGACAAGCTAAGAGGCAGTACTCCAAGAAAATATCCCAACCCTTCAGTGACAGCAGAGACTCACGTAACCTGTGGCAGGGAATCCAGTCCATCATGGGCTACAAACCCCCTCCACAGACCTGCGACAGGACCATCTCTCTGTTGAACAACCTGAACGGGTTTTTCGCACGGTATTAGCCTCTTAACAACACATCTGCCCAGATATCCATCCCTCCTCAGACAGCGTAAGAAAAGCATTCAGCAAAATCAACGGTCGGAAAGCTCATGGGCCTGACAACATCCCTGGTCGTGTGCTGAAGGACTGTGCCTGGGAACTTGCAGATGTTTTTACATTTATAACACCTCTTTAAGTCAGGCGATGGTTCCCACATGTTTCAAAGCCACCACTATAATCCAAAGAAATGCTTAAATGACCACTGTCCAGTTGCACTCACCTACATTCTCATGAAGTGCTTTGAATGGCTAGTCATGCACCACATCAAGTCCTCCCTCCACCACTCCCTGGACCCCTACCAGTTTGCATATCGGTCAAATCACTCCACCGATGATGCAATTGCCACTGTTCTAAACTCTGCACTTACACATCTGGACAAAAAAGACTCATGTCAGAATGCTGTTCATTGACTTCAGTTTAGCGTTCAACACCATCATTACCCAACAGTTCACTCACAGGCTGAGCACATCACCGTGTAACTGGCTGTTACTCTACCTGACTGGAAGACCACAGGCAGTGTGGGTCGGCAGCAGCACATCCAGCATCACCACACTGAACAAAGGTGCTCACCAAGGATGTGTACTGAGCCCCTTTCTGTTTACACTGCCGACCCACGACTGCACCCCTGTACACTCTTCAGAATCTGAATCAGAATCTGTTTATTATTATTGCCATTGTCAATGAACAGGATTCACAGACTAGGAATCTTCTTCTGTGTAAAAGGTAGAACCTCTTCTTCAAGTTTGCGGATGACACGCCGGTAGTGGGTCTCATCAACAACAATGACAAGACACACTACAGGAGCAAGGTGAGACGCCTGGCATCCTGGTGCAAACTTAACAAGAATGCTGAGAAGATCAAGGAGATTCTTCCCTCTGTCCATCAACAATACTGCTGTTGAGAGGGTGAGTAGCACCAAGTTCCTGAGCGTGCACATCACAGAGAACCTCTCCTGTACCACCAACTCAGAGTCATTGGCCAGGAAGGCTGTGAGGTAGCTCATCTCTCTCCCTGCTCTACCCCCCCTCCTCCTTCAGCCCTTTGTGCAGCTTTTACTTTAAACTTTATCTCTATTACGGTCTCATTCGTTTATTGCACAACTTTACAAAGTTAAAGTAACTTCACAAAAAACAGGACGAACAGATACCGAAACCCCTTGCCTCACTCTTAGTTCTGCCACATGACATTTTGTTTCCAATAATAGAATCACTGAATATTTTTGCACTGGCCTTGTTCCCACAGTGAGTGGACAGGTAGCTGTGATAAGTACAGGTTCGTTCGGCGACAGCAATTTTGTTGTTTTCTTAGTCTTTCTTGATCATAAACATTGTCATGTGATTTGCATACAATTTAAATGTCTTAGAATGGTCATGCAATGCAGTTTTGCCCTCAGGTCTAATCACAATTTTAGTTGAGGTAGTCAGGTAACTGAAAATGGATCATTGGCTTTGGTTGGCTTTAGCCATGTGGCATAGTTTTCATTTTTTTAATCAAGTAATTATTGAAATAGGATGAATGTTTTTCTATTTGACTAGCTTCTCTGCTTTGCCTCCCATCTCAACCGCTGGATTGTTACTTAAAACTCAAATGACAGGAGTGCCACTGATTCACAACTAGTAGGAACAAGAGGCAAATCAGCAATTTAAAAAAAAGATAGATAAAAAAAGTCTAAACTAACCCTAGTAAAAACCGGGACATTAATACAGATTTTTTTTTCAGGACTGAATATTAAAAATAAGGACAGTTCTGGGAAAACCGGTACAGGTGGCAACACTAATTAGTACTGTTGAGAATTTAATCATTCAGAATTAATCATGCTTAGATCAGGGGTTAATTATGGTTAGAAGTAAGTGGTCATAATGTTCTGGTTGTTTCTCTCAAATAACAACTCAGTTCTCAGCTCTGAAGACATTTCATAGGTATGTGGGGGTTAATTTACAACTAGGCATTGTAGTAGAACCTAGGAGGAGCTGGAGATGCTGTCTCCGAGGGAGTGGACAGCGACTGATAACTGGAGTCAGCTTCATAGATTTTGAACAAAGAAGTTTGTGTGTAACAGTGATATAAAAAGTATGAACTTTAGAAAGGCGGGGTCTTCACTAGTCAGTCTGTCTTGGGCTCATCATGGTCTTGGGTGGATTAGCGGAGAACCTGCTGTGTGCACAGCTGTAAGAGCATCTTGCAACCTTTGGCTTCCTCTTGTTTAATAAACCTACTTAACTTTACTTTTGGCTTGTGGTGATCTTTACTCTACGGCTCCAGAACCTTAACGGTCCGTCGTGTGGGGTGCCTCAGTGGTTGGGGAGACACTTGGGTGTGTGGCCAGAAACGTAAATACCCAACAGTACCAAACTGTTTGTAAGTTAAAACAGAATTACGAAAATCCACAAAGTACAGGACATTTGTGAATGCATAGACATAGCTAATACATGGGAAAAAAAGTTTTAAAATGATTTTCAAATGCAGTCAGCTGTTTACGTAGAAAATCCTTTTAAATCCGATTGCAGGTGCTTTTTTTGCACACCCATGATCAAATCAAATCAAAGTTTATTTGTCACATACACAGTACAACCGGCAGTGAAATGCTTAATAACTACTCCGAACACTCGAAATTACGTTTAACAAGCTAGAAAATAGATTATATTAATTGAAAACAACAATTGTAAACATTAATTGAAACTAAAAATTAAGAAGTAAATAAAAGTAGGAAGAGGCAAGAGGCAAAGGAAGGTAATTCACAAAAGTAAGAGACTTCTCATTCTCTGTGTCCTGGTTTTCAGAGCATGGAAGCACCTACCAGATGGTAACAGAGAGAACAGTCCATGGTTGGGGTGACTAGTGTCCTTTACTATCTTCTTAGCTCGTGAGCAGCACCGTTTCTTGTAGATGGACTGCAGGTCAGGTAGCTCGGTCTGAATGGTGCGTTCAGCTGAGCATTGAACTAATATATTGGACCCCAAATCTAAGATAGCACCCCAAGATAAGAAGAAACTGGAGAATCCCAACATGATCTTTATCTGTTTCAACTGTCCAACATGCCTACATGATCATAACATAAAGAAAACCTTAATTGGAAGAACATGTTTTCTACGTACTACTCTGACCCTATAATTTGAACTCAAAGCGCAATAAAAGATCGTTGGATGATCTTAATGCTCATAGTCACTTCATGAATCTTTTTTCATGCCTGCGTTAGCTGCTGTGAGATGAATCGCAGTCAGCAAGGCACCAGAAAGCTGTGTCAACGTACCTAGCTGTTATCCATGCTGCACACATGTCGTTGCTCTAAATCTTAGCAATGTATACAGGACCAGTATTTGGAAGACTTAGTCATGGCCTTCTATCCACTAATGTACGCTGTGTGAGTCCAGAAGCTCTAATGTTCACAAATATTGAATACATGGGTTCTTAAACTTGTGAAACGAAAGTAATTAAAAGTAATTGTGTGTGCAGGATGCGGGAGCGGGATCTGCGATGCGTGGGCAAGAGATTGCTACTCCTTGGTGTCTGCTTGCTGTCTCTATGGGGGCAGCTGAGCTTAGCTTCCTCACACCGTAGTCACATCGGTAAGTCACACACACACACACACACCACACACACACACACAGAACAGAAATGCTATTTATTAGCTTTTAGTTTTCTAACGAGAACTTCTCAACTAAAAAACTCTCGAAACAGCTGGCCATCATGTACGCGTAACAATTCTCACTTCTAGAAGCTTCTTCTTCGTTTAACCTCCACTTAACCTCAGCTAGCGATCAAATCTACGCGGAACGAACCAACGTCCTCCTACCACAACATGCTGAGTCAGATACAGATATAGCTCTTATTAACCCTAGACAAACATCGTCTGCAAAAACAAATCCTAAAATATTCTGCTGTGCTGAGATATTTAAAAATATCATTTTATTTTAGAAAGGTCAAACTAACATAATTACTGAATGCTGCTAAAATGCATTTGTGTCTGCAGTGTGACTATTTCACTTATTTAGTTAGCACAAGGAAGAAGCAAGTGTACACTCAATTTTAATAGCATTGTTAAAAGTCAACATTTAGTGGTGGCAAAGTATTATCCTACTTTATTTTTGTTTGTTTTGGATGTATTCACAGTCATTGACATTTTTACATTTTAAAGATAAAGGAACAAGTATTTAATCACTATTTTGGCTGGCACTGGGTCCTGATATGAAAATGGACATCAATATAATTGTAGTGTATTACAATGTATATAGTTAAGTATAATGTGCATTACACTGTGATCTCTAATACTTGTTATATTGAATACTTCTAATACTAGTGTAATCCTGAAACGCAGCTGTTTATTATATGGTGACTACTTGTTGCTGATGGTGCTAGGCTGGGTTACAGGTGGGATGGGGATCCAGTCTCCATTGTTCTATATAAACACTATCTATATTATATATATATAATTATAGAGACCGATCAACAGTTGAAAATGTATTGTGTGTACATCAGTGGCGAGTTCTTAAAGACTTCAAGAGAAGCTCAGCTTCATCTAAAATTTAAAAAAATGGTCAGATATGGTCATTGACTGCAAATGTGTCATGTAGAAATGTCCATTTTGAACATGAGTTTGTTTCGAATTCGATACATATTACTAATCGGCTCAACTTTGTTAACTACACATTCATGCAGCGCTGATATAGTTGCACATAGAAACTAAGCGTCTATTCATTTCAACAGGACTGCGTGGAATGGGTTTTTTTTGGGGGGGGGGGTCATTGGATAAATACCACGATTTTGTCCCGCCCCTGGATGCTAAGCATCTCTCTAAATGAATGGAGCTGTGGGTGGGTCTGGAAATGGAGCTTCTTAAGTTGATTGGTGGACCAGTCGAAAGGCTGAATCCCCTTTTGATTGACAGCTATGTTGAGATTTGTCCCAACTTAGCATAATCGATCCCTAGTGATTTAATACTAAGCAGTGAGACACAGACCTTCTTGTAAGTATGTGAGACTGGAAATGTGACTGCTGCAGGCACACCTAACTGGTGGTTCAGATTCTCAGCATTGGTATGCTAGTGACTTATCACACTGTGCCACTTGATTGGCCCTGAATTATTTATCTTTAATGTTTTAGTTTGGATTTATCGAGCAGTTTAAGATTTTACTGTGCAAGCTCTTAGATAATCAACTAAATCATTGATGATCTCTTAAACCATTTTTGGGGTTGTGGTTGGGATACAGCGAGCAGAAATTGACTCTTTTAATTTCGGCTGCAGGAGGCCAAGAACACCCGAGGAATGTTGCCAAACAGATTAGTCAAATAACACTGATAGATTAAAGAACAAGAGAACAAGTGATCCCAGGAGCGTAGCCTCATCTCTTGGCTGAGTGTAGAAGGTAGAAGCTCTGATTTCACATTGCGGTAGTGATGAGATTTATCTACAGGGCCAAACAGTGTCAAGCGTGACGTGGAAAAATTATAAGAAATGATCTTGATGGCAGTAAAGGCTAACTGACAGCTTGATTGTATGCACATATCCATAACTGCTTCTCTACATGAAGTTTACTGAGGTTGTGTTTTCCGATCATATGCCAGGGGGCTAGCGAAGAGCCATCAGGGACAATAAGAAGAGGCAGTAGCAATTAATCTTTTCTTCTGGTGCCAAAGGGCAGTGCTAAATAAAATCATGCCGGCTTTTGGGAATAGTAACAAAGATAGCAACAAGTGAGCAGGACCCATCTTTATCTCAGTAATGTTGTACATGTGGTGTTGGCAATAAATTCAGTGATTGATTATGGTAAGGGTGACCAATCACTCAGCCCTGGGTGGGTAGAAGGACCTCCTTTCTAAACGTCCCATGCCCCAGCGCTTTGGGCTAACACTGAGCTAATCACATATTAGGTCCCAGCAGTGTTTTGAGGTCAGGCCAAGGTGTATTCGGTAAACAAACCTCTTTAGCCCTATCGCCTAGGAGAGCTGGGGACCGACTGCCACTCAGCCACTTCAAACCTTAAAGTGCAACCTTAAGAGAGTACAGATCAACCTACTTACATTGCACAGTCTGCATCAATGGCAGGACCTATTAGCCGGTCGTAAGGGGAGCTGGAGAATGCTGGAGGGCGAGGTGGAAAGATTATAGAAGTGGCATTAGGAGTGTAAAATAATGGAATATCTTTTTACTAAAGGTATTAAAGTAAAATAGATAATAAAATGAATGCTTGTTGACGAATTGACTGCCACTGCCTGACACTGAAAGGCTCATGATACTACATTGTGGATCTATAATGTGACACGAAAGGCTTGGCGTTTTTGATTCGTGCAGTTTCTTAGACTCAGGTTTGCACAGACAAAGCACATTTTTTCATGAATCAATACTTACTAAAGTTTAGTATACGTAGCCAGGGCGATAGGCAGCCCTAGCCACGGCAGCCGGGGAGCAGTTAGTAGTTATGTGCCTTGCTCAAGGGCACTTCAACCATGACTTAACGACTCTAGGAATCAAATCGGGAACCTTCTGATTACAAGCCCAGAGTGCATGTATGGAACTAAATGCTTTGTTATTATAATTATAACTGGACGTAAATACATGGTTTGTTTATAACAGATGTAGTTATGGCGTTTCTATCTGTACTTGGTCACCGTGGCTAACTAGGATCCTCACCTCAGTAACAGTGTGTTCATTTACCCGGTGCAACAATGACAGTACCCAAGGCTGGATTAATAACCCTAGGGGCCCCTGGGCACTGAGGCTCATGGGCCCCCTCCCAACCCTAACAGGGCCCTCTCTGCCCAAGGGCCCCTGGGCACATGCCCAGGTTGCCCCTATTGTAGATCCGGGCTTGACAGTACCAGTACAAAATAGACTTGATGCTTTTTTTTCTGAGGAAAGGTTTTTCAGTGGATGATCAAGTCAAGAGAAACTAATGACTCAAAGTTGACATGATATAGAACGAGATTTTATTAAACTTCTATGATAACTCTTTTGGCTACAGTCTACATTAGGATCTAGGTTACAATGCCAGCTTAAGAACAGACATTTGCCTGTGACGATGTTTACATTATTCCAATCATCATTCTGATCAACATTTTCCATAATAAATAAATCCGACTCTGTTTTTATTTTTACTGAGTATATTTAAGTTTTGCTGATCAAAACAGTGGCAGCAGGCAGAGTGAATGCCTCACAGCGGCATACATCCTAGGAACCTGGGTTTGATCTGTACCTCCGGTCACTTTCATTGAAGAATTGTCATATCTTGTATTTTTGCTTGTGTGGATTTTCTTTGGATGCTTTGTAGTTTTCTCTTACATCCCAAAGCCATACACCAGGAATGATTTGATATTCATATTTCACCTAGATGTGTGTATCGGCTTGCAATAGATTTGCATTCTGATTAGTGGGGGTTTAAGCATGTGCTGAGAGTCTCAGAATAGTAGTAAGCCCACCTAACCAAGATGAAAATGACTAAATGATCTAATAAACTGAATGAATTAATAAGTCAAATGATCACAGGATAACCAGAATGTGCTGTTGCACTTCTAACAGAGTTCAGATTTTCACACTATCACAAACTCTCACAATTATAAATGGAATGTTGAAAATGTTGAATCCATACTTCAACACAGAAGAACTCTTCTGTAAACAGCCAGAACCCCATTTAGAAATTCGGTAAATTGTGTGAAAACTGAGGTGTGATTAAAATTCTTATTATTATTTCAGAATAATTGTATTTGTATTGTATTCCAAGTCTTTACTTGGAAATAACATGATTGCACACGATCTGATATGTTACTGTTTTAATTACTGGTGCCGTATTTAATCTCTAATCAACAACCCACCTTTTTATACCAGTAATCATTTGCTACTGATATTTACTGCATTTACATTAACCGCATTTAACAGATTTTATCCATGGCGACTACATTGAAGCACGTAGTCTGAGCAACTGAGGGTCAAGGTCCTTGTTCGAAGACCCGACAGGAGCAACCGATCATTATTGAGATTTCAGAATATTAGTCAAGTCCCCTAACCACTGGACTACAGCTATTTTGATGCATATCCACTGGGATACGTAGCGCCACGTGCTATTCAGGAAATTGGGCCTGATCTGTTTGGCATTTGGATAACAACCTGATCTATGATTGAGATTATTTACCACAGATTTAAAAGCTTTAAATTGATTAAATTTTCCACCAAGTGTATTGAATGTTTGAATTGTTACATAAAAGATTTCATGTGTAGTTGGATTTATGGAAATAGATGTGATGCTCCAGTGTATTTAAAAAATATATATTTGTAGTATTCATGCTTTGATATCAGAACGGATACCCATCACTGATATTGTTAGTATATGTTTTAAGTCTTCTTACGTTACACTTAGCCCCGTTGTTATTTAGAGCACAAAGAACAAGTGTGGTTAGAATTAATCCTTGTTTATTTTAGTGGTATCTGATAATTGGATTGTAGTCCACGGAGGTACATGTGCTAGACGTTGCTGTCGTTAGATGCTAAGTAGAAGATGTTTATGTCATTTTCGAAAATGGTAATTGACCGATCACACTTCAGCTGATAAATGAGTTTAAAATAAAAAACAAACAATACAGAAAGAAAAATGCGGCACCTTTATTTAAAGTGACTTTGAATTACAACTGTACTGAAAATTAAGCAAGTAATGGTTAACGACTTTGCTCAGGGGCCCAATAGTGGCAAATTAGTGGTTGTAGAGCCTGAACTGGTGATCGCTTGCGATCACTGATGTGTATTTTAAAGGTTTGGATCAGTAGAAAGCAAAATTACATTAATACACGAGCATAGAGTATCATTGTAAACAGAGTAAAATATTGTTATTAATAATTAATTACACACTCCCGTCTAAAATATGTTTTTATTCTTTAAATAAGTCTTTATGACTGGTTGGGACTTATCTATTATATTTGAATGGGATTGATTTAACTGACTTTTATTGAAATAATTGTTACACAGCAGGAAATTTCACTAGCACACCACCTCGAATGTTCTACCGAGTAAGATGTGTATACTTCATTTGAATTGCTGATTGCTATGTGTTCATGTAAATAAAACCATCTACGGGCTTTCATTAGTGTGCATCAATTTAAGATGTTTCTGAATTTCAAGAAAGACTCACAGTAGTGTAAATGTCTTCACATGGGTGGGGTGGTCTTCAAATGCTATACAAGGACTCTGATTAGCATTCTGAGACATGGGCGGATTTAGTTATGAGATTCATCCACTTTTGTGCAGGTAAAAAAAGGATTAAGGGATTGCTCACCGTTCTGAATGTGTATGGAATCCTCCTCGAGTGGAAAATGTTAACATTTAGAAAAGTCATCAGTAAACAACTTTCATTTAAACTATTTTTATACACAGTTGTCTGTAATTATGAAGTAGACATAGTAGAAGATGCATGAAATCTAATTATTGACATCATCGCTGTCATACTTAAAGAACAGATTTGCTAGGCTGGTAATTGGAAACCAAAAACTTTACAATGTAAAAAATAAAACTTCATACTGTGCATAATGAAGCAAGATTATGTTGCCATGGGCTTACGTGCAGACTGTCAGTGTAGAATGTCAGTGTAGAATGTCATACTTAGTCTAAATTTAGCTCCATAAAGTGTGAAGACGATGATCAGTGGTTTCCTACTGATCATGTGAATAAAGAGTTATGCAGGAGG
>JAOTRQ010063239.1:0-13288 GCA_028565875.1 Hoplisoma paleatum
CTGGTCGCCCGCCGCATTAGTTGGTACCCCAAAAGTAGCCCGCAGCTTCAAAAAGGTTGGTGACCCCTGCTCTAAAGCATCATTGACGTAGAAAAAGTGCTGTATTGCAGGTGTAAACAGATGCTCCTTGTAAATGTCCAAATCCTCTAGGTTAGAGATTCTTGTAGGGTGAAAGTTTTAAAATTCAGTTGTAGTTTTCTGCAAGTCTCTGATATCCAAATACTTCTCATTCTCATTATTTCTATTCTTTCCAAGACATCTCTCCACCGCTCCAGGTTCTCTTCAACCTGTTCCTTGCTATTACTTTAGATCACAATGTCGTCTGCAAACATCAAAGTCCACTACGATTCTTGTCTGACCTCATCTGTTAGTCTGTCCATCACCAGTGCAGACAACCTTGATGCTTCACTTCCACTTTGAAGATATCTTTCACTACAACACGTCTTGCCACCGTTGTGCTGTTTTCATGAACCTGTCTAACATATTTTCAACCTTTCCAACCACTTCATAATACAACACCACAGTTCCTACTTTTGTACACTGTCATAATCTTTCTCTAAATCTATACAATTGTTTTTCATCAACATTCTCAAAGCAACAATCACATTTGTGCTGCTTTTTCCTGTATGAAACTACATTGTTGTTCACAGTCACCTCTTGTCTAAGCCTGGCTTCCACCACTCTCTCCCCAATAATTATTGTGTGGCTCATTAACTTCATGCCCCTGTAGTTGCTACACTTTGGGACATCACCCTTGTTGTTAAAAATTTGTACAAGTACACTTTTTCTTCATTCATCAGACATAATCACACTTCATTCTTGGTAACCTTTGCTACCTCCTGTTCCACAATTTCTATACCTTCCACTATTCTAGTATGTCTCCACAAAATACTCCTATCTTTATCTCACCTTCTTTTCACCTCAGTGTATTTTCACTTCTATTCTTAATCACCTTGACATTCAGTACATCCTTGTCAGCAATATCTCCCGGTCTTGCCAACTTATTCTCTCTTTCCTTACTGTTTAACCTCTCATACAACTCAATAAAGACTTGCTTGACCTTTGCCACCATCATGCATCCTTCTAGTTCCCGGTCCTAAACACCAAATCATCCTATCACCTCCTAATCTCCTTTGTTTCCTTCACAAACATTCCCACTAAAATCTGCATCAATCACTCTATCCTCCCTGAGCATGACCTCTCCCACCTGATCTAGCTCCGGTCAAATTCTCAAAGCCACTGACTACATTCACCTTTACACCTTACACCTTTACAGTTTTATATTCAAACACATAACCATCTCTTACACTCTTCGCATCAACAACATTGTTTGCATAGTCCTCCTTCAGTACCACCCATACTCCATTTCACTTCCTAGCTTTCATAGACTGCATTAACATATTTTAGCGTAGCTTGCACCACTTGCCTCTAAATGGCCCACTGGGTGTTCATTTCAAGGGGTTATCTTGTCGTCTAACCCAGTGCAAACAAAGTGTAGTCTGTAGTTCTGCAGAATTAAAAGAAGTAAAACACAAATGAAAAGTATTACATTTAGCCATGTGTAGCCGAACATAGTATCTATTTATTACAATACATTATAGCATTAAGTGTGACATGAAAAATGTAAGCACAGGATAAACAGGTATCATTCAGAACATATGCAGGGTAATTAATAAAGCATAACTAAAAAAGACAGCAAAACAAACTTGTTTGGTAATAAATGTTTCAATCAGGCAAGACAAATGAGAAGCAGGCAGAGTAAAAACATCACAGCTATTGCACTATTTAATCAGTTTTCACACAAAAAAAACAAAGAGAACAGAATTTTTTAATTAACTTGACACTTGGTGATCTGGGATGTTGTGTTGCTGTCATTCTGCTTCTCTTGTTTGAACACTCTTGTGATGTCTAATGAAAGTCTTTATGAGCTTGCTACATATTTGCTCTATTTACAATGATTATGCACATTTAAGTTCACCCAGGTACTCTATTTGAAACTTTAGAGAACCTGCTTATTTCCACCAGTTTTTGAGAAGCATTTTCGTTTTCATTTAGAATTTTAGTACAAATAAAGAACACCAGAAAAACACTGTCGGCAGTCGGAATGTTTGTCTTGCATCAATGTAGAGACATTGTAGCCTAGTGGATAGAGCGTTGGGCTGGGAACCTAAAGGTTGAGGTCTCAAATCCAGGCTCTGCTACACTCTGCTACACTGTTGGGTCCTTGAGCAAGACCCTTAACCTTGTCTGCTCCAGGGGCGCCGTACGTTGGCTGACCCAGCGCTCTGACCCCCAACTTCCAGACAAGTTGGGATATGTGAAGAGAAACATTTCATTGTACTGTACATCTGTATATGTGTAATGACAAATAAATTTGAATTGAATTTTTTTATAAGCTCGCTAGTGTTTATTACACATGCCATCAGCCTTGATCATGTCTTTAATTGTTTGATTCTAAATGTTTACAGCTTTACAGTTTACAGCTAAACATTACAATGTTTTAGTACTTGCCATAGGGCGTTTTATTTTTCCCATTAAGGAAAATAGGATTTGAGTAAATTTGTTTTTACCACATTATATCACACAGTTCAACAGAAAACCGGATCTGAAATCAGTCTGGTCAACTTCAAGCATCCAAACCACTCTGCCAGACCCCTAGCTGACAAAAAAATCAAGTATTCAGCAGTACCAGATTATTCCACTAGGTGCTCGAGGTGCTGACTGGAACCTCTTTTTCTTGGTAAAAATCTAAACCGGCTTTGCGTCTGTGAAAAAAAAGGTCTTTGTTGGTTTCGCTCTCCACAACTCGCTCATGAAAAGAAAATGTAATTGCCCACCTCTGGTGCACCGCATTGAAACTGACTGACAGTGCAGAACAAGGCGTTTTTGCACATTGTTGTTGTCAGACCAGAATTTATTTACCCCAGTACAATTTTGTATCAAAAATTAAAACAATTTCTTCGTTTTAAAGCTAATGTTAGAGGAAACAACTCAGTGGTTATTGTGTTGGGCTGATCCCTCAAGCTACATATACATATTTCAGCAAGACAGATATATTGCTTTTACAAGAAGGTATTGGATCAAGGCCTGATAAAATCAAATTTACCATAGTGTACCTTTAAATTTAAAGCTTGGAAATATTGCATGTCAATTACATTTTTGTAGAAGATTTGTTTAGGGGCTTTTTGTGTCCCACTGTCAACATGAGATAGCCATCAATGTATATAAAAGATTTTTCTCCACCTCTCTTATTGGCAGTATTTATGGTTCACTATACACTTTGAGCAAGGGGGTGACTTAGTGGTCGCCTCACAGTCCTGGCTTCGAGACCCAGGGCTTTCTGTGTGAAGTTTGCATGTTCTCCCTGTGTCTGCATGGGTTCATTCCGGGTGCTGTGGTTTCCTCCCATAGTCCAAAACCAAGAATGTAAGATACAAAATTGTCCATGACTGTGACCACACTGTATACTGCAACGTAAGTTGCCTGGTCGTTGATAAATCCAAGATTCGATTCTTTTGCATTTATGTTTATATTTACTGATTTTCAAATTTGGACAGTGGGAGGAGCTTCTCAGTGTAATGCATTAATGCTTCCTTCTTCACCATGGGCCCCAGTGCAACTTCCCACACTGCACCTCCTATACTTACACCACTAGCAAATTGGTATAATGTTTCAGGAAAATACTGTATATGAATTAATAAATCTAGAAATCTATGTAATAAAAATGAGCAACAACTTAATATATTATTTTTGTGTTAATGAACTTTTTTCTTTCAACTGTTTTTACTTAGTCGTTAGCACTGCCGCCTCACAGCAGTCCTAGACTTGGATATACTTGCTGTGTCTACATGGGTTTACTCTAGGTACTCTGATTTCCTCTTAATGTCCAAAAACATGCAGCTAAGGCAAACTGTGGTGTGAGGAATGACTTGTTATGAATTTTACCTAAACTGTAAAGCATGACGTTAAAAGCTAAATAAATAAATTCAACTTCATTGTTTTCATTATTTTACATGTTTTAGACTTAGTTGTGTTGGAAACTCTTAGGAGAAATGAACAAAGCAAGGAGACATTATAGAGGTTTTAGATAGTTGCAGTCTCAGTAAGTAAACATTAATGAATGTGCTGTAGTCTCTTTAATGCTATTGAAGCAGAGCCCCTGAATTGTTGCAAACTACTTTAAACACAAAGTGGCAGGTTGCAGTAGTGGAATCTTTTCTCACCCGTTTTACACCCCTCTACGTTGTTTCACACCATTTAGGGCAGTTACAGAGAGCAGACCTGCAGTGCCATAATGAAGCTCCTCGCTCATTTCCCAACCTCATTCTGTCACACCCCTGCCATAGTGAAATATGCATCAAACCCCACAATAAAGAGTGTGTGCAGCCAGCATGGCCACACTATTGGCAGAGATGTAATGGAGACAGAGATTTACGTTTGGCACCAGGGGTGTGTTTGAAGAATGATCAACTGGCTATGGTAGAGAAGTCGTGAAGGAAACTGATGAAATAGCCTCGACCCCACTCCACAACTTAAACACTTTATCACATTAACACTGTTGAACAAAACAAACACCTGGATGTTCAATTTGCTTTCGAAATAAAACATTTTCAACACAAAGACACCACTACAAACCTAAAAGAATGTCTGTCTAATTTACAGTGCTCTTAAAAGACCGGAGAACTAAATCTGTGAATAATATTCTTGTTGAATAATCCTGCACGTCTCTTACTGAAGTAAATAACATTTCTAAATTTATCTCTAACTAAATTAAGTCCTGTTGGTTGCTTTTGCAAAGTATTGATTTAGCATATTAATTTATACTGGATGCCCTTCCTAATACAAGCCTTCCTGTTTATCCAGTTGGGATGGTAAATTATGACTAGAGTAGTGCCCTGTAGTAAACTTACAGGTGGTAACACAGAGTTTCGAACCATGGTGTTCAGTCTCAGCTCTCCACCTGGACAACCTTTAAACTTTTCTGCATTCCCAAGATCCTTGAATCCTGGCTGACTTATAAATTTTGGCTTGTCTGGTGCACCTAAGCATCCACTATAAAAAGCTGTTTAGCGTGATAAACTAAAGACTAGTTTGGTACAGCACATTCCAATTAGAAAACCAATTTGATGTCCAAGCTATTAACACTCAAATTTTAATTAAAACCATGCCTGAGATTAAAAGCATTATCTAGAGTACTATGCAATAAGCACTAATGGCCTTTACGTGTAAAAAGATTTTTTAAATGCCTAGTTTTGAGCTGAACATTCAGAATAAAGTTTAAACTAAAAATGGGAAATAAGTTCAAACGAGAGTTTAGGGTAATGAATCATGAATGGCTGGATTAATGTTAAGTAAAACATATGACATCCATGTCAAGGTAAAAAATTGAAGTCAACACTATCTCTGTCTATCTATCTATAAATAAATAACATGTGTCTTGCTTTAACCTTGCTTTGAAACAACACTGACATGACTATAAACTGAATATTATTATGTTTTTACATTAATTCTAGATATATCTCTTAGCATATATTGGCAGGAAATATTTTTCCCTCTGCCTTCAAGAAAAGCATCATGTTATACATTTTAACGAATCAAACTAGCTGTAATAATATCAGATACAAAAGATTTTATAGTTGAAGCTAATCATTTAAATAAATATACATGTCTATTTAAATGAACAGTGGTAGCCATGTGCTTAGAAACCTATCATCAGAAATATTATATAATTGTGTGTATAGTAGAACACTACATGGTAAAATTTTCCTTAATGTTTCAAGTTCAGCTTTAGACTACCAAATCAAAGAATTCAAGTTTTAGTGTTAACTTTTGAACATTTTCTACTTGTACTATAGAAGAAAGAAACCAAAATATACTGCACAAAAATGTGAATTATTTACTCTCAGATCATGTGTCATAAACACTAATGAGCTTTTTGCTGTAGTGGCCTAAAGCCATTATACGTAATAAACATCAAAACATTGAGGTCTAGAGATATTTGAGGTGTACAGCAGCACCAACAGCCCAGATCAGTTGCAGAATTATTGAAGGACAAGGATGCTGAGCACAAGAAAGCCATAATGAGCTTTCAGTTCCACTTACAACATTGACAGAAGCCTCTAGGCCAGAGAGCACAACCATGACTTTGTCCATGAGACACAATAACAAGAACTGTCATGGATGACTTACCAAACGGTTCTGGCCTTGAAACATTTAAAGAGCTAGATTAATTGAAAATTACTGTTTGACAACCTACGGTCTATCATTTGGTCTAAAAATACATACTGGTAAAGTGTTTGTACGGTTGAACATATCTACCTGGTCCCGTAGCTTATTAATTGGGTTCAATTATAAGGAATCATGGTGCCAGGAAAGAAATGTATATGGCAATCACCATGTATGGGTGTGCATGATCTGCAATGATGGATTCAGATTCAGAGTTAAGACTCACTATCATAGGTAAACAGCTTTTGGTACAATAGTTTGTTTTTGGCCAGTCTTTGCTCCCTCTGTATACCAATTATCTTTGGATGCATATGATTCTGGCGCTGGTTTACCACTAGTACTGTTATAAACCACTTTTAATCTGTTGAAAAATGCAGATCTGGAACTTCTTCAAGACTTGCAGTTTTGTAGAGGCTTTAACCCAATATGACCCGTTTCACACATGTTCAAATTCTTATATTTAACCACCTTTTATATTAAATCAAATTTCAGGACAAAATGTTCACATGCTGCCTAATATATCGCACTCACTAGCAGTGAATCAGTGTTATGCACTTTACTTGTCAGTGGTCCTAATAACCTTGTCAGTGAATATAGTGACAATTTAAATGAATGCATAATTGGGTAATGCAGGAGGGGGAAATTATCAAAATGATGACAGAACAGAATTAATACAAAACTAGAGTTCCCTTTAAAAAATGTTTTTTTGTTTAATAAGAAACAATCCAATTTATATTTAAAAAAATCAGAAAAATTGTGGGCAAAAAACAGAATGCAGTTGCATTTTTACATCACTCAAGCAGACACCAAGTTGTTTTTCTTCTTTTTTGAAGAAAGTCAGCCTCTGACTTTGGTGTCACTCTGGTGTCAATCTAGTTGAAACCTCAGCAAATCTGCAGCCAGAACAGTCAGCTTCTGCTGCCCAGGCCAACCAATTCTGCTTTTGGGGGGCTGCATTGTAATGCACCAATCTTAGTTTGTGACTGGAAAGAATGGCAGAAGATGTTTATAATTACCTCATTTATCTGTGTATCTCTGATGTTACTCCACTTGGATAAGTCACATGTACGAAATCTTTGGGTTCCTGTGGACATGGTCTGTCTTTCTGTCTTTGCAAAAACACATCTCAAGTTGTGGTGGGCCAAAATTGTATTATTTCTGTTGCCGGAATTAATGTAAATATTTCACAATAAATTATACTCTACCAGCTTCTTTAAGTATACTAAATCATATGTGGTCTTTAGTTTATCTATAATAAACGAATAGCCAAACTAGGATATGGTTTCACAGTTTAGCTAAATATATGCTTTAATTACATTTTTACACACAGCATAACATTCAGCAGCATTTTTATATTCATTTATGTTTCGTTACATTTTAACTTACGTTGTTTACATTATAAATGAATGTTGAAATTTGGGTTATTTAAGGTTATAAAGTTCTGATACATTTAAAAACCAAAGCATAATGATTGAAAAAAATCCTGCTTGATTCTTAAGATTAATAAATTAATCTTTGGTTAAACAAGAAAATATGCAGAATATTTTTGCCTCAAGTGAGCATTTAAATTTTTGTAATAAAGATTTTATTGTTTTTAACAACGGTTCCGCTGTGCTTTATTGTGTTTAAACAGTAATTTAGTTGTGACAGTAGCAATTTTTTTAATTTTAAAAGTCTGAGTGATCTATAAATGGTAGTTGCAGAATATCTGGATATTAGTCTGTATATTCCAGCACTAATCAAAACCCTAAATAATATTGTTTATGATCACAGTGGGCCCAGATAATACTTTAAAAACTTTTGTAGGCTGAGCAGTAAACCTGCATTTACTGACTTGACTCACTTTAGATCATTTTTGAAGGGTAAATTTATTTGAAATGTCCAAATCAATGTCCAAATTAACCAAAATATTGATGGATTAAAGTTTATGTTAAAATTTCTGAATACACGTTACATAACATGTTCAAATCAATAAATAATGCTTATGCATACAGATTTGTTGTAGATCTACAAATACGACTTATCTTTTAGAGATTGCATGGCGGGTCATGTTTCAAGAATAGACTCTGAGCCCTCTACATCTATGATCATGACTTTGTTTAGTACTTAGGAATCAACAAACTAATACAATACATGGTGTCAGCTTAGTTAACATTACAAACAAGCAGTTTTCTAAGTTTTTTACTTTTTATTTTATTCATGTTCACGTTATAGAACATTGTGAGTGCTAAAGTATGGTCATGATTAATGAAACGTGCTACATTTGAGAACATCGAGTACAATGTTATTCAAAACTGTGAGCACAAATTACTTAAACATGGCCACGATTTATATAATGTGCTCATGTTAAAATTAATCATGAGGACAATTTACTTAGAATGGGTCATAATTAAATGAGAACACAGCCGCTGCTCCTGTCCCTAGACTATATACAACATCAAGTCATTTATGGCATTTTAGCATGGATCTAGTGAGTGTTTACAATGGTTTAGGTAATTAGTCGTAGTGATGGGTCATTTGCAAAAATAATTTTTCTTTAAAATGTACCAAATGAGTCGTGCCTCTGGGAGCCATGAAATATTTTTTATTTTATTTCTATGTCGTTCTTAATGGCTGTAATTCATATGTTCCATTTTGCATCAGTAGAAGTAATCAAGAAAGCATAATCTGTTGTTTAAGAGAGAGTCTGTGATTTAGATTAAATTTTGATGTTAATGTCATTGTTATTCTTTGGTCACATTCATCACCGGACACCTTGTTACTGGTTACACTGCAAATTAACTTTAAACACTAGATGTTGGTGTATATTGCACTAAAGTCAAAATACAAAGTTACAACTTTTAGGTCATTTCATCGTGGTTTCCTTTAGTCCTCGAGACTTTAAACAGGTGATTGAATGTTATTTTTTTAGCTCTGAACTGAACTAAACTGAGCAAAAGCAGAAATGACAGAAACCAAGCTGGTGTCCATTTTAACGGCTTATTTGCTCTATCGCAAAATACAAACTATTAACTGTCATCAAAACAAAGTTACTCCAACTTGCTCGCAAAATATAACTGTCTACATTGTAACATATGGGCCTGATGTTTAGGAAATTCTGTCCACCTTTCTGTTTTAGATTCCAGTCAGTTATACCAATTAGATGGTTGTGTTTGCTGCTACAGCTGCATTGTCCCCACATTTGTATTCTCTCATTTCAGAAGCAGACTGCCCTTGACTTTTAATCAAGGCAGTTCAACGAATGTAAATGAGCTTTGTACATCTGCTCACAAGCCAGCATTGTGGCAGTCGCCATGTGTTACCAGCCCTAATACATGCGAGATTACTGTAAAGATCAAGTTTACAAATGCAAGTGTCTGAAGCAATGCTAGCAAAAACTCTAAGGAATTAATCAGTGCTTCAGCATGCACTAATTTACAGCTAATTACACTTCAGAAACATAGAACACAAGGAAACGACTCTACCGAGGACAGCAGTTAAATGCTTAACTGTCATAAGCTCTAAACATTAAAACATCGAGTAAGTGTTGCTTTAAAATGTTTTGTTCATTAGCCACAGCAAGAAACTACCCAGGCTTTTGGGAAACAACAAACTATACGGCAGAAAGTAACAGTAGAAATAATCATAATGTACAATAATGTACAAAAATATGTGATTTGTTTACATTTCTTAAAACTTTTAAATTACATACTTACTATTGTTAAACTTCCTTTGCAACCAACATGACCAGAATTGAATTGTTCTGAAAGTTTGTTTGATTTATTTATTTCCCTGGATAGTTTTAAGGTTTTTTGTTTTTTCCCAAGGAATAGGTTGCCTCAGGCAGAGCAAAGCTTGTCATATTGTGATCATCTCTCAGTTCCATGCTAGTCATTTTCGGTACACTTTTTTAATGTGTCCCCAGATACTCCTGTGTCCTTCTTTTAAAACATACAGCTATCACATTGGACATGTTATTTATTTGTGTTCACTGTTTTTGGTAGTGGCTTTATCACTTAAATGAAGTGATAAAGCATCTTCACATCCGAAGCACGTTGTTTTACAGAATAACAACAAAGATAACTAGGGCAAGTGATTGCTTACTGGTTAAAAAACTCAGTTAGAGAACATAAGTCGCTTTGGATCAAATCATTTGCTAAATGCTGGTAATTAAAATGTAAAAATTGAACAAAAACAATCCCCAAGACTCAGCAGGGGCTGTCCAAATGTGCACTATTATTGTTTTGTTGTTCTTTACTAACTTCTTCCTGCTGGAGGTTTTTTTGTCTTTTGTCATTTTTATAATGAAAATAAAATAAAACTGTGAGTGGTCCATCTCTGAGGGGATGATTTGTGGCTTCATAAATTCACCACTCATTAACTAAGTTGCTTGTTAATGCATACAACCACAATTGTGTGGTGCTATGACTCTCTATTGATTTTATCTATTCTAGCTTCACCATGATGGCTAAACATTGTGTAAAACCCAGGCCCGCATTTTATTTCATGAAACCAAGTGCAATTTTTATTTATAGCTTTCATATTTGAAAATGTATTTATTGTACCTCTGATAATGAAATGTAGTGTGATTTTCTTCAAAGGAAATGGGCAGTCTCAGACAAACAAAGCAGCTTGTCATTTTGTCAGTAAAGTGTGACTTGTGCCAAGTTGAAAAGGTCTGGTCACCGGGGTGTGTTTTTGACTTTAAATCGTGGTGAACTTAAACCCAATACCGGCAGGATCAGAATAATAATACATTTTCAGCATACAAACCAGCTATAAGTAAAATAAAATGGTCCATCACCATGGAAATCACCAAAAGATGGTATTAGCACCACTGTATCTCATTACAGTTGCACCTTGTCCCGGTGGAGCACATTAGGATGCAATTGAAAAGTCAATCCTCAGTGTTGATAAGTTTCAAGTAAGACAAAATGGGCAAGCATAAAGAAATGAGCATCACTAACAAAAGCTAAATTATAATTGCTAGATGACTTGAGCAACACTTGTAAATATTGTAGGTGTGTCGAGTATTTCCTGCATGTAGTGCTTAGTACCTACCACAATTGTCTAAAGATGGACAACCGATGAACCAGCAAAGTGTAGAAAAGATTATCTGGTCTAATTGAAATTGAAATGATAGAAAATGTCAATGTCGACTTTTATAGAAAAAAGTCAGAAAACAATTCAAGTAAAGTAAACTGTATTTGTATAGTATTTTCTCACAATGGAATTTTATATCATGGAAAAAAACTATTACAGATTGTCCAGTCAGACTTTAGCCCACACCAAAAATCAACTAGATAGAATAAGGTTAATAAGAATAAGGAAGAAAGAATAATTATTAATAAGAATAAGGTCTGATCTCATATGAATCACATTAGATTTATCAGCATTTAACAGAAACTCTATTTACAACATACAGATGTGCTTTCACATTTCCCAAAAAAAACATTTCCCTATTGTAGGTAAGTAAGTAAGTAAACGACTGTAGGAAAACAACTGTGATGGTTAGTAAATGCTTAAGAAATTGAAATGGGCATGACGTATATCTCTTCCCTCTAAGTTTTGTTGCACATAACACTAATCCAGACCTGTTGTCTATCAGAATAGACATTTCCCGGCCAACCAAACACCAGTGTAGTTCCTCCTATTACATTAGAGGGCAAATCAGTACATTTAAGAGATACATGGCAGCACTCCAACCAAAGAGGCAGAGTAAGAACTTAATTAACTTATGGTTATTTTGGACAATGGTTATTTTGAAAAACAGCAATAGAATATTACATCATATGAATGAGCTTTGTTCTTAAATAGGACGTTTATTATTTATTTCCATAACTGGACATAATTTGTATCTGAAATGGTTAAATGCAAGTGTTTTAGATGCTCAAACAGACAAAAGAAACTTAGTTGTATTAATTCCCCACTTGGGTGCCAGTATAAAGAATAGCCTTGATGCCATCTTGAGTTCAGAGTGGTAGATCAAAACAAATGAGACACCGGATGTTGTGTGGTACAGAGTGATGTTTGACGAGCTCTGTAAAGTGAATTGGAGCTGGACCATTTTTTGACCTACAGCTAAAAAAAGGCTGCTCCTTTCATAGGTCACAACAGTGTATGGAAGCCCACATTGCTGATTTGGCATGGTTCCAAAAGGTGGATGCCTTCCTAACACAGCTCTCCTATTTATGCAGGCTTTGAATTTTGAATTTAATAATACTCCTTTTCACCACACTGATTTTTAACACATAAGAATTTGTCCTATCTGTTCATAGGAATTTAACCCAATATGTTTAGTGAAACACACATTTCCATAGACTAGTATACTAGCTGGGCCTGTTGCGATGGGCAGCCCTAGCTTCAATGCCTGGCAAGTAGTTAGGGGTTAGGTGACTTGCTCAAAGACACTTCCGCCATGGCTTGTTGGCTCAGGGATTCAAACCATGTGATCACAAGCCCAGTTCTCTAACCACCAGGCCGTGGCTGCCCCTACAATTAGGCAACAATTGGGATGGCACCACAATTTAATGATTTGTTAATCCTAGTGTTGTATAGACTTTTTGTGCTTGTGTTTCCTGGCTGCTCATTTAAATAAGTTGTGGGGGGTTAATAGTGGACATGGGAACATCTGCCGAAACGGTCGCAGTAGCCCCGCTTTGAAATGACAATAATACGCTTCTACAGCGAGAAATCGTCGTAAAATGTTGATGAAGTTGTCGACGTGGATTGAGTTAACTACATGAGAATAGTAAGATAGTTGGCTATCCAGGGCAGCAGATGGTTTGATCGTTGAGTGAGTCATTGAGAGAAATGACTACATCTTGGCACAGTGACTCTCTAGGGAGATTTATTAGCTCTATCTAGGCAGGGTTAAATTTAGGCGATGAGCTGACATCTATGATGAGATATCTGCCAGACAAGCCGAGAGACTTGAGCTGAGGCTTGTGTGCCTGAAGGAAGGGGTGCCAGAATGAGCCGAATATCATCAGCAAATGAGTATTAAGAGAAGACATGGCAGGAAATGATTGTATTAATACAGAGGGTCTGGATAGAAAACAGAATGTGTGTGTGTATATATATA
>JAOTRQ010063250.1:0-13286 GCA_028565875.1 Hoplisoma paleatum
GGTAAATGTAATTGTAATGTGGTAAATGTAATTGTAATTGTGGTAAATGTAATTGTAATTGTGGTAAATGTAATTGTAATGTGGTAAATGTAATTGTAATGTGGTAAATGTAAATGTAATGTGGTAAATGTAAATGTAATGTGGTAAATGTAATTGTAATGTGGTAAATGTAATTGTAATGTGGTAAATGTAATTGTAATTGTGGTAAATGTAATTGTAATTGTGGTAAATGTAATTGTTAAGGTAAATGTAATTGTAATGTGGTAAATGTAATTGTAAAGGTAAATGTAATTGTAATGTTGTCAACCAGTGCTTTGTAGTGCCGGTCCACATCCTGGATAAATAGGATGGTCAAATTTATAATGTACCAGGTGGGGTGGTATGGGTCCTTTCTGTGTGAATTTAGTATGTTTTCTGTGGGTATTTCGCAGGTGCTTTGGTTTCCTCCAACAGTCTAAAACATGCAGTCAGGTTACTTGAACAGTGCCTGACGTTAAACTTGTGATGTAATGACGTCAAAAAATGAATAATCAAACAGAATATAAACAAACTTAGTTTAAACAAAACTAAAGGTAACTAATTTAATGTTAATACAGAAAACTAAATATATTATCGTGCATCAAAACTTTCACACAAGCTGACAAAAGCAATGCAAACATATGTGAACCCGTGTCAAACACAGCACATGCCAAGTTAATAAACGTTAACAAATTAAGGGATTGATTAATTTAATTAAAAAAACAACTAAACAATTATTTATAAACATAGTTTATCAATAGCTCATGCTATTTAACGATTGTATGTATCTATGGCGACGTTTACATGTACCTGGTCGTCCTATCGCCATCTTGATTCAGACTGGACTGGAACATTCTAGTTTTGTCTGTTCTGGCGCCATCTAGTGGAATTATTTAGTGATCGCTAGCACAATAAACACATTTAAACTGGTATTTATGTTGTATCTATTTGATTTGTATCAATTGAATAGCACTAAAGCTTTAATTTTATGGATAGATGAATCGCTTTATTGATTTACGAACCCATTCAGTGTTTTACCTAATCCCTAGGAAGCGCTGTGTTTAAGCGTTATCATTAGCTAATATATATTTTTTTAATATATTTTAGTTTCATGCTCCTAATTTACTGTACTCAGTATTACCGTACACTCATTAACACCACTTAGATTTATACGAAGCCATTGCCCCAGCTTCTGATTCGACATAGCCCTGTTAAAAGTTCTGCCTTTTCCATTATGTGCGCAAAATGGCGTCGGTTTAGTCCACGTGAAGATCGTTTAATGCTGCTTTTTTTTTGGGGGGGAGGGGGGGGGGCGTTTTTAGTGCAGCATCCGGACACTTTCAGTGCACTGAGATTTGTGTTTTTCGGATGCACTAAAACAGTGCTCAAACTGTGCATGTGCATGATCTGGGACATATCTTGTGTATAAACACGTTTTGATATGAGTATACTGCGTACATGTGATATTGGTCATTGGCACTATCGGAATCTTTTTTTGTCATATTCTGTCTAGGTGTTTAAGTATGGCTGCACCCTAGAGATGTAACATGTAATATGGAATTTTATAGTACAACATGCAGAACAGAATACAGTAGATCTGTGATGTGACCATAGTACCATGAAAGTTAATAGTAAAACTATTAAAAAGGTTAACTAAAAAAAAGTTAGGACTATGAAAAAAAAAGAACTGATTTTACATTGCTGGAAAGCCGACAGAGAGTCAAATAAAGAATCAGAGAGTTGTGTGATGCAATCAGTCAATCATTCAACATCATTCATCATTTCGAGTTTATTCTGAAGTATTTTTATTTTATAACCAGAGGGTCATATAAGCCGTTACTTACTTTACTTGACTTACTTTAGCCATGTTTGTACTTAAAGAAACATTTAGGACCATATCCAGAACGTTCACATTTTTTCACAGTAAAGAGATAGATAGATAGATAGATACTTTATTAATCCCGAAGGAAATTGAGGAGTACATGTGCCACAAAAATGTAATTAAAAAATCTATTTTAATATTTTTTTAAAACAAATGACATCACTTTACTATAATCACCTTTAATTGCATTGAATTTTCTGAATGTCTAATCATTTTTCCATTTTAAACAAAAATTGTGTAACGCAATAACATTTTAAAGTCATTTGTAGTAAATTGTAGTTGTTACAGATAAACACTTGAAATTGTGAAGTTGCACTACACAATAAGCATGTACTTTTTGTTGGCAGACACTTGGGAGAAATAACCAAAGTTTGATGAACCGGTGAATGAAATCGTAAATCTGTGTTATCTCTGTGTTATTCCATTACCCTGATCATTTTTACAGAAAGCTTTGAAGGTTTTTGAAATGATAAAAAATACAGGAATATTTAAAAAACATTTTAAACATTTGGTTTGAGATTTAAGTCTGTATTTTGACAATTATCACAGATGAATACAGATGTTTTAGATGTAGTTGCATATATAAAAATAAATATCCTAGAACATACATCAGATCCATATTAATGGATGCAAACACAGAGTGCATTAACATGGCCAGATGTTTCATTGTCCTTTATTTATCTTTCTTTTGCCTGTGTCAGAACAAACAATCTAAACTGTGTTAAAGAAATAACAGATGCGTTGTTCATGTCAAACAGAGGAGAGAGGGAGAGAGAGAGAGAGAGAGAGAGAGAGAGAGAGAGAGAGAGAGAGAGAGAGAGAGAGAGTAGGACAGAAAGAGATGCTCCAGCTGTGAAGAGAAACACAACAACTCAGTATCTCATAAAGCGGGGGGAAAGATACACACTGCACTATTGTGTGTAAAGAGGTCTTAGATAAAGATGGGAGAAACACATCATTCAGCTCTTACAGTCATTACAGCCATTACACCTCATCCATTCATAATCCCCCTCCCAAATCATGTTACAACTTTACAATTCACAGTACAGGAGAAATGAATCACACCCCATAGAGTAATCAGCCAAATTTATGCACTTTTTGTAATTCTAGAATTTAATGCAAGTTATATTATTAAAGGGGAAGACAAGAAAGCAATGTGTTTGTGTACTGAGTAATAAAAATTGTTAAAAATTATTTAAAGTAAAGGAAAGGAAGTATCCTTTATCTATAGATGTCCTAAAACACAACTGCTGGATATAAAAGACCTGGTAAAGAACAAGCACTTAAAAAAGTCAATATTGATATTGACTAAATAAAGTTGGGGGCTTTAAAATGCAATCTGTAATTTTAAATAAAGTTTGTAAGATTTAATTAAATATTTTTACATTTTACAAACTTGTTTAGCTTGTCAAGAGGTTAGTTTGTGATATTATATTATTGTTTATATTGGTAAAATATTGTGATGATCTCTTAAGAAATAATATATATGACACACCTTGTGAGATTTAAGTCTGGGTGTTGATGATTTATTACAAAACAGAAACTTTTAAATGATGATTTCAATAATTAGGTAATTAAGTTATTCTATGTGTGTAACCCTTGTGTGTATGCACATTTTTTTCAACATAATACACTTTTAAGTGTATGTTCATCAAACGATTATTTAATTCATTAAGAATTTACTCTTACTTTACTGAAAAAATGGTTAAAACCTGACAATTTGCTGTTAACCAAGTTCACTTAAGAAGTTCAAACCAAAAAAGAGCCTGTACAAACAAAAATGTGTGAAAAAAAGAGCTGGAAGGCTGAAGCTGTCCTTGCGAATAAACATCTATATGACCCCTGAGACTTTCATGATAACATGAAGTAGACTGATGAGGCAAAGGTAGAACATTTTGGAAGATGTGGGTCATGTTACATCATGCTAGGAAAATGTCAACATTCAAACACGATTCTAGTGTGAGGGGCTGCTGTGTTTAAAAAAAACTGGAGAACTTGTCATAGGTGACAGACTCATATATTTGGTTTTCTGACAGAAAAGTGTAGCCTAGTGGGTAGAGTGTTGGGCTAGGAACCCAAAGGTTGGGGGTTCTGCTACACAGGGTCCTTGAGCAAGTCCCTTAACCCTGTCTGCTCCAGGGGACGTACATTGGCTGACCCTGCGCTCTGACCCCAACTTCCAGACAAGTTGGGATATGCGAAGAGAAACATTTCATTGTACTGTACATCTGTATATGTGTAATGGAACCGGCAATACAATATAGAGGCTGTTTGGAATCTACGGGACAATTCAGCATCTTCCATCAACCAGTCGGCATGTCTTTAGACTGTGGGAGGACACACACATGGCCATGGGAGAAAGCATGCACACAGACAGTACTCAGGCAACCCTCGCTGTGAGGCAACATTGCTATCATCTACACCGCCATACCTTTCACTCATCTATTTACTCACAGCTTATTTAGATAAACATTTATACTGTACTAAGACTAAGTACTAAGTACTAAGCAAGCTAATACCAGGATGGAACCCAGGTCTCTAAACCCCCAATATTCTGCAGTAACAGTACGCCAATCACATCTTGCATTGTAGGTAAAATGTCATCATAACGTTGTTTTGCTGGGTGCTGGGTGACATAATCGTTTGGCGCCCTCTAGTGTTAACTCAACTCAACACAGTTAACGTAACTCAAGTTAGCGGTTAGCATATTCGTCTTTGGTTTTGTATGCAGCTTGAAACAAGCTAATTCAAGTGTGTATTATTTACTTGATTACACAAGCAATGGTTAATGGTTATTACACAACCATTGTTGAGTAATAAAATATATTTTGTATTCAAACTTTCTTCGTTTGTCTTCAAAATTAGCAGACAGGATGATGTTTAGCTGGCAATCTGAAAGGCTGTTTTAATCTGCATTGAAAAAAAAACACCGGATGTGCTTTTACAATGCCCTCATCCTTTATACATGTAATTTATCATCACATATGAGTAATCTGATTGTGGTTACTGCAGTAAATAATCATTTGGTGACCAAACAGGCCCAAAATGATGTGCTTTAGAAGCATTGATACAGAGTTTGTTCCCTACAATAAATGCACATGGATTGTAAAATACACTTAATAACACAAGTACTAGAAACTCCTACTTAACTGTTATTAAAGTGATCTTTTAGATACTACATCTATTTGTTATAAAATTTAGCAAACCTCCAAAACCTCCTCAATCTGGACTTTCTCAGGTACGTCTCAGTTAAGCCTCCCTATAGCTGATAATCATGCATGCAGACTCATTGAGTGTAACTGTTGCATCATAGTGAGCAATTGAGCAGACAGTGCAGACCCAGGACCCCAGGAGGGATTCTATTTAACAAATGGTTCGAGGAAAGCCTGTTGACGCCCAGGTGGAACTCAAATCTGTGGCCTTGGATTGTAAAGTCTGGACTAATCTTCTCAGCTTGCTTCCACTGCAACCCTCACTACGAGAATACTTCATAGGATGAAGCTTTATACTATACAAGTGAGCTATTTCATAAAGGATGCTAAAACGGATTTGTGTCAGGGCACAAATAGTGGCGATTTAAACAAAACAACCAAAACAGAATCTGGAGAAACATTTATTCTGAAGACAAACATAAGAGGAAACTGTACAGCATGTGTTCTGATGTTCTAGTCTATTAACTAGACTGTGATGTGAATAGTGATTTACAAGAGAATATATTACAATATAAGTATAAACATTTATTACACAAGTTATAATCACTGCTGAAGACCACTGATGACGTTTTTCACCATGAGAAACTGTGACTCTCGATGGGAACGTTTAAGTTTTGCTCTTCTGTTCTGGAACCAGATCTAATACAAGACAAAAGAACAATACTGTTAAACCTACACATGTGTTATTATAGGTTTATAACAGTTGACATGCCCAAACACATCAATTTAATTGTTATAGTTTTTAGACATTTAAAAATACAGTGTTTTCTTACCTGTATTCTGTCCTCATCGATGTGCAGTTTCTGGGCGAGCTCCTCACGAACATCAATACCTGGGTAGGAGTTCACTTGAAAAACGCTCTCAAGTATCTCAATCTGAAAGGAAAAACAACATTTAGGGAGAAGGTACTGTATGTAAGTTCAGAATCCACAAATGTTATTGCCTCATATTTTGCAATTTGTTATTAACTGTATTGATTTTCTTACATTGGAAAATAATGGAAAATATTTTGGAACATTTTCTTCTGTTCTTTTACCTGTAGGCTGGAGAAAGCCGTCCTTGGTCTTCTTCCTAAACACCAGTTCGGTGATCGTCTGTAGCTCTCAACCGATTCGTCACATTTACCCTTAGCTGTTACCAAAACTTCCAGTGTGCCATCCATATGTAAATCATCTTGTACAGGCTGTACATCTAAATAAAAACCAAGAGAAGATTTTCATGAACTTTTTAGCCAAGAAAAGACAAATAAATCCGTTAGATGTATTTATGTAGTTAGTAGCCTAAAATGTTTATTTGGTGTGTAACAAACATAAATAATTATTGGTTTATTATCGGACAACGCTGGCCATCGTGTTTTGTACAATTAATGATGTTATTGTAATCCAACTATGAATGGCTTATTATTGTTTGTTTATTGATATTTTAATGTCATGTTTTTATTACATTATTATATTATTACATTCATGACAGTGGAGGAAACGGTTCCTCGTGACCAAAATATCTGCAGAGAAGTTTAAATCAAACAAATTGAATAATGAATAATTTTGTATTTCCAATTAACCTTGCTGCATATTTTACACTGTGGGAGGAAACCGGAGCAACTGAAGGAAACCCAGCAGACAAGAGAGAACATAGCTCTGGAGCTATAAGGGTTAAGGGCCTTGCTCAAGGAGCCACTGTGGCCATGCAGCCTGGTTTCCTGGATTCCTGGATTCCCACAGGCACCAGGTCGCCCGAAAGGACCTCATAAGTTGCCCGCGGGCCTGTTCTAAAAATAGCTGCATCATTTGCATATTGATATTTATTTGTTTCCTACCTTGTTAAATGATTATTGAAAATGATTGTGAGAAATCATTGACATGATCAACATCTTCACATAGATGATCATTCATTATTAATAGTTACATGTCATTAAAGGTTATAAATGTGTGATTTCACAAGTGTGTATTAAACTGGTAGCACTTCACATTAGTTGGTACCCAAAAAGTAGCTCTCAGTTTCAAAAAGTTTGGTGACCCCTGATTTAAAGTGATGCTATCACACCTATATCATGCCTATAAGTATAACCTATTTTACTGATATAAGGAGGCATTTAATACACGTAACCTACAGTGGCGTTAAAACCAGAACATTTGAATCTAGTATTGAAGTAGCGAGATTCTTTTGGTAAAAACAATAAGTACATTTTAAATATATCGGTATGAAATTGAAGAGATGGCCAAAATTATTTCTAGAACAAAAAGAAATACCCTCATAAGTATAAGAAAAAGAAAATTAAGGAGCATAAGGGAATAGGAACAGAAATTCATTCTTGTGCTGTTTTCATTTATACGTTTAACACTAGATTTATACTGTGAGCATGTGTGTGAAACAACAGGCTGTGGTCTTATACACACTTCTGAAGAGATAGCAGCATCTACACTGTAAGAGATGATTCTGTATTCTGATGTAATCAAAGCAACTCTCAAAATCACAACACGAAAAAAAGATTTAAATTAAGACCTGACCGATTTTAGTACGATGAATACAAGTCTACATGAATATAACGTTTTCAACAAAAAATGTCAAATTAGAAAAACAATAGGGAGCAAAATAAAATCTGAATATTTCGACGGAGGCAGGATTCGAAACTGCTCTAAAAGTAAATAGCAGCAAAAATAAACGTTTTATAATAAATGTGAAAGAAAATTTACATATTTGAGATCATTCTGCTACACAACAAAACCTACTCTAACTTTATTTTTAACTTTTTGTACATAATCATTTCCCAAAACTGAGCAGATTAAAAATGAAGCTTAGCATTTCACTGTTGTAACACGTCTCCTTAAATAAACCGTAATTTGATTAAGACAAGATCATACAAATCTGTTTTTAGAATGTATATTTTGCTTTTGTTATTACCAGGAGTTTTTAATGAGAAGTTTAAAGCTGCTTATTGAATTTCTAATTTATTATACCGCTTTTTAACAATTAATGTCGTTTGTTTCTACATCGGTCAGGTCCTAGTTTAAACCTAAATAACAAAATGCAACAATAAGACACACTAACAAAAACACATACAGAACACACCAGAAAGAAAGGTGACGTGAGACCCGGTTAGAAGAGTTGTAATAAATGAAAAAAATACACAGTAAAACCTATTTGGAATGATCGAGGAGATCCAGCTCCTGTAACACCACAAAGCAGCACATCACTTATCATGTTACTGAGCACTCGTGTTTAACACACCTGGCAAAAAACAAACAAGGTGGAATGAGATGCTTTCCTGTTTTTCCTTCTGGCAGTCTTCTTGCGTAGATGATAAAAAGTTGCATCAGATCTGGAGTCTCCAGGTGAACGTGGAGCTCCAGGTGATCTCTACTCTGAACCTTCTACGTCTCTGAGTTCGTCACTGTTGCTGTGACGGGTGGAGTAGAGCCGATGATCTTGGTGTATTGGTTGAAGATAGCCTCGAATGCCTCGTCTCGATGAACCATGGCACCAAATATAAGAGGCTGAAGGGCCACAGGTAATAAATTAATATCGGTATTCTAACAAAAAAATGGTCTTTACAACGGCATGATTAAAGAGCCTAAATGAATGTGTGAATATTTTTGCCTCGTACCTTCTGTGTGGTTGGTATGGATATTGAAATTCCCATTCCGGATCCAGGCAATACTGATAAAACCTTGTACTATGACAGAAAAAGCAAAAAGTGTTTAAATATGTGAATACATAATACTAGTGTTTATATGCCAACATAATTAACAGATCTGAACCTTTTTATTTGCACAATTTAAGGTTATGTGTTTGACCAAAATGAGCATTGTTTGATTCTTTAAGCTAGATTAAGAATTGAAATAAAATAAATCAATCCAGCATGAACACCAGACAATATTTTAAATAGATAAATAAAGAATAAATAAATAGAGAAACCAAGCATTTAAACTGGTCTCTTAGAATCTCTATTAGAGACACTAAATTGTGCGTATATATGTGTGTGTGTGTGTGTGTTGCGCCCATTAAAAACTGGAACGGCACAATCTGAATGGATAATCTATTAGGAAAGTGAGTATATAAAATAGATCGACACGCCATGAAGGCATTAAGAATGTTGTCCAAACAGTTTAGAAAGAAACAAGAGAAGAAGAAGAATTGTAAATGGTATTATAGTGATACACAACTGACTTCTACCTTCTGAATATCTTTAATGTCTTGAAGTTTGATGACTTTGTTCTTCTTAGATGAAGTTGAACGAGAACTGGAGCTCTCAAAACATAAGTAGCTAAAAAAAGAGAATACATTTGTAAAATGTAAATACCTTTAGTTCATAAATTAAATGTAGGTATGTCGAGTTGTAATTTGTAATAGATACTAACAGTGCAGTTCTTTCAATAGTATTACAAACGCAATATTAAACTAAGTAATGAAACAAGAATAAAACAGAATACTTTTCTGTCACATAGAGGATGCCGTTGCGAATGTAGTCGGTGGGCATCTTCTTGTCTCTGTTAATCAAGCAACAGCGCCACCCGTTTTCACACACTGTACAGTAGACAAACACAATCACATGAAACCTGTTATTCTGCACTTCCAATAATTAATAAATAATAACCACTTATAATAATTCAGTTCATATATCTACGTTCTGACTGACGGCCTGCAAATCTGCAGTAGTGAGCAGAAGTCACGTGACCTGCACTAACACACAAGCGTTTTTCTGTAGTCTGTAGTATCTGTAGCTACATTACTTGGTTGTAGCGTGAGATCCCACCGACCCACCCCCCAGACTGCATTATCCTGAGCGCCCATAACCCCACGAAACACTGCAATACTCATCTGTAGCGTGAGATCACATCACCCCAAGTGACACTGCAATACCTGGCTGTAACATGAGCTTTCAATACCCCATGAGACACTTCATTACTTGGCTGTAGTTCCAAAACTTGTCTGATTAAACAGACTTAATAATAAATTACTTTAGAACTTTACTGGCCAAGCGGATAAGCAACTAAAATAATTTTGAATCACAGCTCTGCCATTTTGGTCCATTGAGCATAAATTGAAATTTCTCACAGGATATCGTAGTCAGCTCAATAACTACACATTCCTACCTGACAGGGGGCGCTCATTCTCAGACAGATTAAAGACTTCGTGAAATGGTCCTCTCTTGGTGCTGTAAGTACGGCCACCTTCATCCTCACGACCCACACCATAAGGCACCGCAGCTGCCAGATTACCCCGTGCCACCACAGGCTGGATATGCTGCAGGAATTAGATCAGGTTTGACTTATCGGGTACAGACAGTAAAGTGTTCATCACTAGAGCACAAGAGTTATTCTGATACAGAAACAACCAACACAGAATCAAAACGGCTCTCATTCAACACTGGAAAGAATTTTACATTTAGCAGTGTAAACAATGCAGTGTAATGATAGTATAGGACTTACATACTCTCACTGCTTCATTCATTTAGTACAGACATACAAGACTGAGACTTGCTTGAGACAAGCAAGCACTGCATAGACTCGTTCTGGTTTAAAACCTGAGCTTACAACACTTGTGTAATTTTGTTAATCCTGTTATCTTGTTTCAGCTTGTAGAACACAAAGTCTCACCACAAACCACTGTTTTTGACGTGTAGGTTTAATAGACTAAAAGAAAGAAGTAAAGCTCGGGGATTGTTTTGTTGATCGAAGACTTTTCTAGTGATCAGGAATGTTGGGTTGCCGTCATTCTGCTTCTCTTATCTGATCACTCAGGTTTGATTACTTGATGAGTACTGATGTCCCATGTTATCTGCTCACTCTCTCATACTGTAATAATTTTGGGTGTCAAGAGTCTGTAGCTAATCTAATATTAGTCGTAGCTTGACATCAACATTTACAGTAGACAGATTCACTTTATCTTAAATCGACAGTGGGATATAAGCTCAGCCTCATTGTTCGTTTTAGCTTTTTTTAAACGATGTAATATTTATAAATGTGATATTCAGCAGAACAGCTCAAGTGAGTGGAAAAAAATTCTAATGCTTCTGATCATTTGCACTAAATGATATCAGTCTGATTTGTGATGCCAGGACAGTCACAGATGATGCCAAGTGTTGATCAGCAAACTCACTGATATTTAGACATCATAATTTTTATGTATGAAAAATGTATTTTTAAAAATGTTATGTCTTATTTACAACCAGCAACCTCAGAAACATTCCTGTAGAGACGTTTGAATTACTTATGATGGCATATAACATAAATTCTTAATTATCAATCAGCTATTTATAGACAAAACTTGGCAGTGTTCTTGTCTGAAACAAAACTTTGTGCATAGTTTTGTAAAAATGAACACAAATGGGGAAAATGCCAAAGAGCATTGGTCACATTCACAGTCAGTCATGTAGTCCAGCTTGTATGAATCACGAACTACCGACCTTCACTACTGCGAACGGCCAGTAGAATGTGATCAAAGTTATTGGGCAACTCTGTTACTGGCACAAACACTCAAAGACAGAGTTTAAGCAGGTGTCTACATATTTATGGCCATAAATGTTCATGCAGAAACGTATTGAATCAACGGTATTAAAGCATAATTTGGCTGTTCTGTTGATAAAGCATTTTGGTCATAGTTAGTGACTAACGTAGAGAAACTATTCCCCTGTAGCCCCTCTACACAAACACAGACACACACACACACACATTGGAGTTGACTAATAGCCCCCAATGGCAGTAGATCACAAACTAAAGTAACACGAATACACTAGTTTTAATAACAAACCCTTTAAGAAAACAGTTCAGCAAAAAATCTCCTATGTATCTAAGGTCTCGAATTTTTTTAAATGCTAATGTCGAACATAAACGGCAATAAAAACACCACACACACTTTTAGAATAATCCTACAGTAACATAAGCTGTACATCATCTCCTCCTTGACAATTGATTCCGTTCAAACTAATAAAGTCGTAAAATCAAAGTAAGTCAGTCATTAAGTCCGTCAGTAAACTTAACATCAATACATAGACTGGGTGGACGGTCACAAGGTCAAGCAATGTCAGACGTCAAACACAGAGTTTTTTTGCTGAACCATTAAATAATATTCTAGGATACAGGGTGATCGAATTTTGATCCATCTGCTCGAACACACACATGAACACACACATCAGCACACATATACCTGCTGAGCAAATAAATGTCACACTGGATCCCTACCTTTTCAAACCCAGACAGCTGAGAGGAAAATATAACAAAAAGCACAAGTACGACAGACTATTAAATGAAATAAAATATAACTACTGGCATTAATGGTCTAATATACAATACACTAAAATGATAACAACAGAACCTCAAAATAAAGTTGTAATAAAACAATCAATTAGGTGGAAACCGATTAGACCTGGACTTCACTCACCCGTCGACTGATGTTAGAACTCTGACGTTCCTTGAGCTGGGGGTCAGTTGGCAAGTTTTTCCAAATGATGTGTGGTGTGTCGTACTTGTCCCTAAGTTTTGGGCAGCTCTTAAAAATAAAGTCGATGATGAAAAATTTGATTCCAGCATAGAGTCCTGTGGATGAAATATCAGATGTTAATGAAGTATCAGTGTGTAGCACAAACAGGGTTCTAAACACTGCAAAAGATTGTTCACAGACAAATGTAAATATAATTACCAATTATAAAACCCAACAGTTTGTATGGCAGTACACTTGAAGCGATGAATGCAAGCCAAAGACCAATGTATAACTTCTGCGTGATCTCCGGCTGCACCCACGTGAACAAACTGCGAACACACAAACACACACACATAGAATATTACAAATAAATATGCTGTTGGCATCAGGGTCAACGTTCAGCCGGGTAGAAATACTAATGATTACATAAATTTGGTACTCAAGCACCTCATATACATATATGAGTATATATCAAGTATATATCAAAGTCACAGACAATTTTGTATCTCCAGTCGACTTTGATTGCAAGTTTTGGACTGTGTGAGGAAACCAGAGCACCTGAAAATAACACATACATATACAGGAAGAGCGTGCAAACTCTTCAGCAAACTCTGCAGTGTATCCTTACATTTTTTTATAAGTACGGTGGAACCCCGGTTAACGACGACAATCCATTTTGAAAGGTCGGTCGGTATCCGAAATGTTCACTATCCGAAACACATTTCTCCATAAGAAATAACGCAAATACAATTAAT